>OMLP01022005.1:34875-44875 GCA_900302685.1 Spondyliosoma cantharus | reverse complement strand
CTGGGGGGGTGGGGGGAGAACAAGGTTCACTGGTTCCCAAACTCCTGCAGAGCTTCAGTGGTCTTCACTGCCACCCTGAAACTCCTCTCACCCCTCCTGTCTCCCCTCTTTCTTCCCCTTCACTGCCCTCCAGCACCGCTCTCAAGCTTCTGCCTTTCCTTTGTGTGTCCCCCCCCCCCCAACCTCCTCTAAACGCTCTCACCTACTGGCCTTTAACACCTCCTCCAGGCCTCTCTGTGTTGTGTTATCATCCTCCTTCCTCCTCCCTCCCCTCGCGTCTCCCCCGTTTGACAGCTTTTGTCGTAACACATCCGAGAATCAAAATAATCGTCCATACGTCTTCATATGGCCGACCGTTTGTGCGTGGGGGGGCTCCATCCCTTACATCTCCGGGTTTTACTGTACGCAGTAAATTACATTAGATCTGAGGCCTCGGCTTTGCGGTCGAAGGGTCAATATTGACTTTCTGCAAAACCAGCAAAGACGGAAAGAGCCAACTAGAGAGAGAGAAAGAGAGAGAGAGAGATGTCAGTGTGTTCTCTTTGGCTTTTGTTTGGGTGCCCCACGCTTTTACATTATTGAAACTGGCATAAGCTCAAAGTCAACATTGTTAGAGATTTTTCCTCCCTTCAGAAGAAATCGCTGCCATTTGTTTATGAACAGAGCAGAAAAGATTTGAAAACTTTTCCTGGCTACAGGAGATCGTCCATTACGTAAAAACATGAAGCCTAAACAAGAGACCTCCACTCGGTGCGGAGAATATTTGAGGGTGGATGTCTGCAGGTACTCTGCTCATCAATCAGCGCCTTATCTCATAAACTTGACTGTCTTCTTATCTGGATCGTCTCTGAAAACAAGAATTTGTTTTTCGGATACCTTTGAAGTTTGTATTTCAGAAAAGTGGAGAAAATACGTAAGCATTTAAATCTGCCGCCGGTCGCGGAGCTGATTAATGGGAGAACGCAAAGTGGAAACGAGACAGTAACAAATGGACCGTACTTCCAAATGTATTCTGCTCTAAGCTGCCGGAGGAGGGGAGCTAAAGCCTGAGAAAGAGAAGTAATCAAACAGAGAAATCTGTCTCTTGAGGCCCACCGTGCCTCGTGCGCTCACACCGAAAAAACACACATGCAGACACGTGCACGCACACAAACACTCAGGGCCATATGCTCTCGATGTTGTCAGGCCTGTCGTCTGTCTGCATCACGTACGAGTTTTGGCATGCAGCCCTCCTCCGGGTGACAAAAAGCGCAGCCTTTTGTGTGTCGACAACTATTCCTCACATCCCTACCTGGCCCCAGCAGGCCTGTTTAGAGGTGCAGGCAAGCAAAACCACACACACCCACACGCACGCACACACACACACACACGCCTGTAACTTTTGCCCTCACAGTTATTTTTTTCCTGCACTTCCTCCTCTCATTGCTCGCATTGTGTTAACCTGATTATACTCTCTTGTTCAGACACACAGATTTGTTTGTGAAGCTGCGAAAACCTTCCTTTCGTATGAACTCGACTGAAGTAACCTAATGCTAATCCCTTCCTACCGCAGCCGGTGGTACTGATATCCAGTCAGCACCTGCTCCACTAATGTGTTAACCTTATTTTTCAATTACTACAATTTGCAGCTTTTATTTTGGCGGTTTCTTGCAATTAAAATAATATCACCATCATGGGGTTACAGCGCATGTCACATTATTGCAACGCCGCTGGTTTGATTCCAGCTGGTGACCTCTGCTGCATGTCAGTCCTCCCTCTCTCTTCCCCCATTTCCTGTCTGCCTTCTTTACTGTCACTGTCCAGTAGCCAAAAATAATACGACCATATATTGTATCAATCACTTTAACCCTTACATCATTTAATGGTGTCACTGGTGGACCCTCCCCACCGGCCCCACCCTCGAACATGTGGTGCCCTTTTTGTTTTTTCACCCCTGCCCCTCATACATCCCGAGTCCGCCACTGACAGGCGACCCACCGCATTTTTGTCCCATGTCGAGATAATGTCCAAATTTTGATTGGCTGTAGTTTTCAAAAGTCAAAACCACAGCAGGACAAACACTTTTGACATGCTTTTTCTAAAATCTGAAAATCCGTCTTTAAAGGAAGGAAACCACCTCCCACATTGTCCCACAGAAACATATGCTTGTTGGGATTGTTGGGATCTGGTCGTCCTACATCATTACAGATTGTGCAACTTCTAAACCTCCAAATTAAAGTGTTATTTTTATTTATAAAATATATGCATTTGAGGTGCACAATAAGATCTTCTGGACTGCAGCCTTACCGCACAACCAAAAACGTAGAAAGAAACGTTGCTCTTGTTCTCAGCTGTTGTGTCTATTTGAGACAAATGTGTAAATAAAAGTCAAACATTTACATTTGCTGAATTGCTGTCTATTTAAATACCTCCACTTTCTCCATCCTTACCTTTTGATATCAGCGTCCCTCCATGTTCGGTTCAAGGTTTCTCTGGATGTCAAAACACCATCTCAATAACGGCCAGATCAGCCCTTCCTGTCTCTGAGCTGCAGTGCGCAGGTAGGTTAGCTGGGTTGCTGTTTAAGCAGAGAAAAACTCGGGTCTCCGGGCTGATAAATCAATAGTTAAACGGACACACTGACGTTGTTTTTCTCCCGGCTGCCGTGATCTCGCCGCGGTTGGCTGTTTATCGTTTTGGTGCGAGTGCGAGCTCCCTGCGGTGGTTCGAGGTTTACTCAGTAGTTTACAGGAAGCCGTGGCTTAAAAAAAAAAAAAACCCAACCTGGCATTTCACATACTCGCGCGGTCGCACTTAAAGAGGTCGAGAGGAGAGGGGACGTCTGTGGCTTACCTCAGACGTTTGCCACGATGGTACAAAAATCATGTGTTTTCCTAGGAGCGTGTGTGCTGTAGGTGGTAAAGTTAACATCCACGTGCGCTGAACTACCCCAGGAGAGGAAAAACAGGCATCCATCACGCTGACCGAGGCTGCCTGTCGACTGGGTTGTGTTTGAGTGCTTCCAAAACCACCGATAGTTTGTTGGAATATTTGAGGTCTGAGGTTAAAGTGACCGCCGTTTCCGACTCGATTGTTTACCTGCCCAAAAGATGTTTTCTTTTTCCGAGCAGGGTAATCTAATCATGGCAATAAGTGGGGCACTTTTCTTTTTTTTTTTTTAAATAAAGTTGGTGGAAATAGCCGAGCCGGAGGATGTTTTGGTAACAGATGCATTTTAGATAGAAAACTAGAATCACCAAATGGAGGTTAGGTGATGTTGTTTGACCCCGGCTGTTAATTAGAAAACATGTGTCCGACCTTTTGTTTGACACTGCCTTTGTTCACGGACCACCTTTCTGATTGGTGACAAACCTATAATGGCGAGTGTTTTGGTTGACGGTGTTCACTGAAGGGATCCCTCTCTTACTTCAGCAGAGGTCAGCCGCGGGTCAGCGTAGCGCAGGGTCAGAAAGTAGTCCTTTTCTCCCGCTGCGTCCTCAGCCATGTGTAGAATGTGGGTCATCTTCAAAGCGGCTCGAGTATTAGCCTTCGACACGAAGCATCAGCAACTTCCACGGTAGGCTGAACTCCGGCTTCAATTTGGGGAAAAAGTAACGTGGGAAGCCGAGGCTCATAGAGGTCACCGGTTTATAACTACAACTCCAAAACTCCAGGCTTACTCTCTTAAAACAGGTCAGAGAGAAGTGGCTCCGTGAGTGGCTGAGTGGTTTATTGTACCAAACGCTCGGCTTGTGTTTTCACCATGAATTCTGTGCGTGTTTGCCATCATTTAGTGTCAATTTGCAGCCTGGGATTCAACTAAAAACACGTCGACTCTCTCCTGGTGGTATTTTACTCCGTGTTTTACCGTCAACCAAAGCTATGAATGAACTTTTATAGGGTGGTAAATAAGATTTTCATTGCACCATAGCACATGATCGACCATATGTGTGGAAGGCTGCAGGTGTTGCACTCACTTTGTCGCCCAAACTTTATAAATGTTTTGCTATCTGCTGGTTGAAAACATGGCAACATGTTTCCCTCATGTCTATTCCATCCAAAAGTTACTCGAACATCTGTTATAATCCGGCTAATTTATCTTTCTTTTGTCTGTGTGACTTTGTGTCGAGGTCACAGTAGATTGTTCATGTTTTGCATGTTCCTGCTGTTTGGTTTGCACACAGTAACTCACTCAAAGATATAACATGTAAGAATTATGCATTAAAATGTCTTAAAACAGCAAGTTGTGTACTTACATTATCCAAAATGTTTCCAACAATGTTCAAATCCAGAGGAATCCACAATCTCACCAAGGATAACAGAGCCTTTCACCTTGTCTCTTGTCGCTGTAACATCCGGGATGGAGTCAGAAAGCGAGGAAGGAAGTCGGTGAATGAGAATAAAGGCAAAGCGAATACAACCAAAACATTACCTAGTCTGTAAACATAGATTACTTTACTGTATATTAGCCATAACATGGGAAGCAAAGGCAAATGTGTGTTTGAATTCGGGCCAGTCACTGTTATGTTCATGTCTCCTTCAGCTCCAGTCAACATTACACAACAGGACCAAAACATGAAGTTTAAAAGTAATCGCTCATCAAAAGTTACTTCATTTGTCAGCAATCAATCATTAAATATTGAAAAAGTTATTTGCCACTCATCAGCAAAAGTGATTAGATAATTACCCGCTACATTAAGGGCTCCTTTCAGTAACTCGTGCCTCATCTTCTGTATTTAACCCAAGTACATACAAAAAAAAAAACATTTCTAAAACAAGCAGCGTGCCTCAGTTTGGAGACATTAGCTCTTGTCTTTCACAGGTCGTCTTTTCACTGAAGCTGCTGCGTTCGCACAAATAAAAAAAGAAAGGAAAATCAGGTTGTTTCTGGATTTAGGCTCACCAGTAGCTTATATTAGCAAGCCAGCTAAAAACACACAGGAGGCGCACTTGCTTTTTTTCCTCCTCCGTGCAGAGGCCAGCCAACATCACCTCAGCTCCGGACCGTGTGCCAAGCTTACACATCCTGGGCAGTTTGGTCCACTTTGGGTGTCTGCGTCTGTCTGGGAGGCTCCGCTCGTCATCTGCCCAAGTCTGTAAAAGTCCTCACTGACCCCTGTGCAGTCCAAAAGTGCACTGACGGCTCGAAAAGCAGAACTGGTTGCTTGTTTCGAACAATATATGTATGTTCTGTGTCCGACATTTAACAAAGGAGCTCTTCTGGCCGTCAGGAGGTCGCCGTCATGTTCTCTAGTGCACGCGGATGAAACCGAAGCATGCACAGAAGCACGTCCACAGCAGCCCACGTCCCTTTGAATCGCACCAGTTAACTGCTTAAAAGATTGTAAACTGACTCCAAAGTGTTGGAGTCTTATACTAGGAATATTAACTCTAACGTTATTCCTGAATTTTTAGATTTTTAATGACTGTTACCGATACAATTAATCACACCAGTGTCAGTAAACAGTTGTTAGTAACTGCCCACATATGCAGCTGCGTCAGATTCTACGAAATCTAGCCACTTTCTCCAATGAAGTGTTGACTTAAAATAGACAACTTTCCCAGTTTCATGGGTTTTTTTTAAGCTGGTGACATCATTCATAATTATATCATTGAATAAAACCACAGTTTGGGTCATACTGCACTGAACGCATTTGAAGCCCACGTACGCTTTTTTTTTCTTCCCCCCGTCTGCAAGAAAGCGTCTCCAGCCTGTTGCAAAATCATCCCAATCATCCGTCTTCACAGCACATTACATCCTCTAACGCCGGCCCGGGGACCTCATCTATGTAAAGTGAGGGGTTCGGTGTGGAGAAATCGCTTTTCCAGTTTTGTAATGAGTGTGGCTTCACTTGTTGCTGCTGCTGCTTTGTCTGACTCAGACGACTGCGTCATAATGTCAGCACAAGCCAGTTAGCATCCACTCCGGACTGTCTCCCGGGCACCGCCGCTTAGCTGATCATATGGCCTCCCGAAGGTTTATAGAGTGCAGCGTTATATCGTTAAGTCTGCGAGCAGACCACACAGAGCAGGCGAGGGTGTCCGTGTCCTCATTAAAACTCTGCCTGGGCAAACCAGAGACGGCCAATATACACAGCAGATAAGACAGTTAGCAGCTTGCTCAGATTTACAGCCGCTAGCCTCGGGGAGCGAGAGGACGAGGGGTGAGAGAGAACACGAGTTCATATATCGTTTAATGTCTGGCTGCCAGATGAACAAACCGAGGACGATCTGTGATTTAAGGGGGCTATTGAGAAAAAGACGGAGCGTTCGCAAAGGAGACGGGAGTGATATTTGCGAAAGGCCAGAGGTGATGCGGAGAGGATGGTAAATGAGACGGATGGAGTGGAGGAGATGTTAGATGAGGGTCAGGTCGAAATGTGGGAAAGGAGATTTTGGATTACAAAAATGTGATGCTTTTTGTCAAAAGGGAGACGCTGTGCCAAAATCACGTCACATTAATGCGATGATACTAAAATCCACGTTCCACATCATCGATCAGCCCAGAGACGCACCGCGACTTTCTGAAACGCTGCAGCTCTCAGTTAGTAGCTCCTCTACGGAAGCCCAGAGAGGACTTTATTAAAATGATCACGTAAACTTGGAAATGAAAATGTAGCGTTCTGATTTTCCACTCGGGGTAAAAAAAAAACAGCTCAACACATAACAATAATGCAAACTTGATTATTGCATTTTTCATTTTTACTCAAATAACACATGCACATGTAGAAATGATGATGACTATTGTGGACGTACTTTTTCATTTTCAAGTCTATATCGTAGGTTTAGTAAAGTCCCCTGTGGGCTTCCATAAGCTCCAGTTTTACGCCAAATGTCAAAGTTTCTTGTCAACACCAGAAATCAGCCTCCTCATAACCTGAGCGTGATCTCTCACCTCGCTCACATAAATAACCCTCTCTCAGGAGCAGGGGTCAGCTTTGTCTGATCCGCTCCACTTTCTCCCCGCGTCTCTGTTCTCTCCCGCTTTGATTTACGCCCGGTGTATTAAAACCCGGGGCATCCAGCGCTAGAAAAACACGACGTCTTAATTTCTTTGAGTAAATTTTAAGTGGGGCTGGGCTCGTCTTGGCCGTGTTCAGTGTCAGGCTTTGCAGACTCCCCAGCGCTTGCGGGCCCACCTAGTGTGACACTGCACCTCGTAAAGAAATCAAGCCGGAGTTTTGGGAAAGGCTTTTCTCCCCGGGCGAGTGTTGGGTTTCACTGCCAGCCTGTGGACTCAGGCGCGGCAGAAACAGGCAGCGCTAACAAAGACGGGGCAATTTAGCCACCTGAAAGAGGATACACACTCACACACGCAGCGCAAAGTTCCTCTGCTTTCAATCACGCGTCCTCCGTGCGAACCGTACGCATTCAGGCCTCTCTCCCGTTTCCCTTTGCTTTAGATTAGCGTCGGCCTCATCGAACACGTTCGAGGGTATGTCTTTGTGTTGTGCCAAGTTTCATTATGAGCACAAGAGGACGTCATTTTTCTTCAAAACAAAGCCCGTCTGTTGTAATGCACACACGCACCTTTGACTTGGCGCGATCTCGTATATTAAAATATGTACACAAATGTTTTACCACACACAAAGCCACTTCCCAGCAAGTATTCCCCCGTTGGCTTTTCTGAGCCAAGTTACTGGCAGCGGTGAGAGAAACACAAACTACATCAATTCTCTGGAATATTGTGTTGTTTCACTGCTGTTAACCCATTATTAGTACCACTCAGTGACATGGGTTTTCTATATTGTCAGGCTGATCAATTCAAAATGATCTGGCCTGTCGGGCAGCAGCACTGATCTTTAAAGGAGAGACATACCGAGGAAAATTAAATCTTCGCTCTGACCCCTTTTCGTCTTCTTTTGAAAGCCAAAAACAAGACAATATTTCACCCTATGTGTCCTTTCCTCGGGGCATCAGGAGAGGTGCGAGCGGTGATCGTGTTTCTCGGGGTTTTCTTCTCTCAGCAGGTATTTGCTCCGCCGAAGTGGCCTCGAGCGATCGCTTCCAGCTCCAGCAGCACTTTCCTGTAGGCGATCGCGACCTCTGACACGAGGAGGGCCAGCACATGTCAGCTTCAGGGCTGCATCCTTTTCTCACTGCACCTCACAAGTAGGTCAAAATATATCCCCAAAAAAAAACGATATAATAGGATTACTAATAATAACACACCAGGCTGGTCTTAACCTTTAAAACCAACACTGATAGCATATAACCACATGGAACAAAAAAATATAGAGAAGCTAAGCATGAGCCACACCTCAAGATATCTGTGTTTATGATTGAGTTGACGTCATGAGGGGATTATAACATTTAAATACGATAAAATACAATGTAGTGGGGGTTTTTTTTGCTGGTGGGAAGCCAGTGAGGGATCATGGCGCTCTGTTGACACCAGTTGGTCGGAACTTTGTTCTCTTTGATCGGACAGACATTGAGTTTTCACTTGCATCCATTGACGTTGACCAGCTTACAGACAGTCATTGTAGCACTGATAATAAATGCAAAATACTGCATACTTCGATGATATCCTGGAGTTTAGAAACACGGGACTTCCCTGGACGATCTAACTGAGCTGTACTACACTGGAGGTTAATGTTTTGGCCACTGACTTCAATTGTTTCAACTTTATTTTTAGATAAATCACATTTCTTTCATGATTTTTTGGGCTGCAAAACACTACAGTATGCTTCACTGATGAATCTGAGAACAAAATATGATGCTGGAGTTGCTGAATTAATCCAAAATTAACCCAGAACTCAAAAAACTTCTATGTATAATACAGTAAATGCAGCCCAGTGCTTCTATCATACCAACACAATGAACACTGCTTGGGTCCAGGATCAATAAACTTTCAGTCTTTCAGTTTCAGTTTTAGGCTGAAATGAAAACCTCCCTCCATGTTTTGTTTTTGAAACTTAAGATTGTATCATCTTCTTCCAGGATTCAGGCCTTTCAGTTTTACGCTCTTTCCAGCAATTAGTCACTTCATTGTCTTTATTACTCACTCTGCTCAGGGGAAATCAGTGGATTTGAGTCAATTAAATCAGATTACAGACACAGTATTGCGAGCGTGTCTTAGGGGAATATTTTTTAACTATTGCCTTTAGTATTTGTTACGCAATGTGAGGGAAGGACTTTCTGGAATCAACCCAGTGATGATTTTATGCAACAGAGAAGCTTTTAAGTAACTAAAGCTGTTGTTGCTGTAAAATGGATGATGAACAAGAAATGCCTCTAGTTTCCCAACTTCATCATTTTCTCATTTTCTCATTACTGACCCGCCCTTTGGGTGGGTGCGTTACTCCCGTCGGGCCTACAGGGTCAGACATGTCACCCGTGGAGAAAGTGTTTGGGTGCTCACGGAAAAGTCTTGGGAGGGAGATAGAAGTGAAATTACCTCCGCAAACCTGTCTGCTGTGGGAATGCTGTGTGAACCCTTATTCTTGGGCACGGGCCGTCGATTAATGCGGAATAGATATGTCAATAATGCCGCATTTTGCATTCAGACGGAGTAGATGGAGCGTCATTGTTGGAGAAGAAAAATGCCAAATCTTTTTTCCCAGTGTGTGATTGATTAGGGCATGTAGCAACAAGGAATGCTTTGGCAGTGTTTTGGTTTTGTAAGATTCCAGTTTACGCATATTCAAGACACTTTCTTTTTCGCAGCTTGTCTTGATCTCTTCCTTTTACTATAAATGCCTGTAGGCATGTGTGAAGGTTCATATGTTACATAAAAAAAAAGGATTAACTCGGTTGTGGTCTTTTTTAGGATAACATCCTGTTCTTATTCGAGTGAAAGTACTGAACATGCAGTCGTAGGGAGGGTCCTGCTCTGCTTTAAACTTTGTCATAACACTTGTCCATGCCCAGCGAGGAGGACAAGCTTTTAAAAACTGATTAATTCCTTTATTGTGTGTGTGTGTGTGTGTGTGTGTGTGTGTGTGTTTGTGGGTTGTGTGTACGAGTATATGTATGCGTTGCAGTCAGTGTGTGTTTGTGATGTGTAAAACAGAGAGAA
>OMLP01022005.1:2681-13361 GCA_900302685.1 Spondyliosoma cantharus | reverse complement strand
TTTTTTTTGTGTTTTTTTTTTTTTTTTTTTTTTTTTTTTTACTGGTCTGCTACTGCTCTTGGTAGTCTGCCGGTATTATTGGGGTGATAAGTCGAAGTTAAGCAAGCCAGAGTGCATCTGCACTTAGTGTTTTTGCCTCATCTTATCCATGGGACTAAGCTGAGGTGCTCGGGGAGTATTTAGTGCTCTGCTGTGCTTGTAGGAATGATTACCGAGGCTCGGTGCTCTGCATTTTCCCCCGTCGGAGAGCGAGAGAGATGGCGTCGGAGAGGAAAAAAGGGTGAGAGGTAGAGGGAGTCCTGTGTTGTTGG
This sequence comes from Spondyliosoma cantharus, assembly GCA_900302685.1. Classification (NCBI taxonomy): domain Eukaryota; kingdom Metazoa; phylum Chordata; class Actinopteri; order Spariformes; family Sparidae; genus Spondyliosoma; species Spondyliosoma cantharus. The sequence continues at coordinate 13,050 of OMLP01022005.1, read as the reverse complement.
CAACCGCGGGGCTATATCTGGGCAGTCTGCAGAGACAGGCGCGCTTTGTCTCTAGCGTCATTTGCAGCTTAAACAAACAGGTGTGATGCAAGAGCCTCTCGAACAAACACACCGCTGCTTTTCAAAGTGGAGACAGGAAGAGACGCCGGGCGAGGGGGAGTGGGGGAGTAATGGGGGAGGCATGGGCAGTCAAGGGGAGAAAAGCGCACACGTCGACAGGAGTGGAGTCGAAGTAAAATGTGCTCTTTTTTTTTTTTTTTCTGTCCGATTTAAGTTAAGTCCTTGAGTTTTCTTAAACTTTCCCTCACATTCGTAGGTGTTAGCCCTATATTTTCTTCATTTTGGCTTTCACAGTTTGGAAAATAAATTGGTCCTTGTTTTTTTTTTTTTTTTCTCCTCACCTCCACTAAAAATGTCTGTTTACGCTCTCTTTTACTCTAGTGCTGACAGCCTCTTACCTTCTCCTACTGCTTCTCTTCTCTTCTTTCTCGCTCTCTCTCTCTCTGTCTCCCTCTCTCTCTCGCCCCCCTCTCCGTGGCATTGTCACTTGAATCAGAAGTTGAGTGCTGGCTAAGTGAAGGGGTACACAGCGAGTCCTCTCTAGACAGGCCTGAGTGGTGCTGCACTGCTTTGCTGCCTTTCCCTCCACAGAGCCTTGATTCAGCCCCCACTGATAGGGGGACCCAGGCATTACTCAGCCCCCCCCTTGCCTGCCTGATGAGCAGCATCTCTAATCCGTACAGATGTTAACCCTTGCAGCTTCCGTTCGTTACTGTCATCTCCATTCAGCAGACGAGGCGTTCACTCATCGTCGTACATTTTAATGATGCCCTGTTGTCCTTTCCTTTTCGGGTCCTCGGTCAAAAAAACTCAAACTCAACTCTGGCCATCTCTTTTTCTTTGTATGTCCAGCGGGCCTTGTTGCTCTTCTTCTCTGATATTCATGTCTTGAGCACAGTCAGAAAGCAAAAGTACAATGCCGCAATTCTCAGAAAATAAACACTGCATGTCTAATTGTAGTGTACATATCTGTAAACTGTCGTTGCTTTCAAGCTAGGACAGGGTTTTTTACCAAGTAATTGATAAATTACAGAAAAGACAAAAGGTTTCGCATTGGCTCGTATCAAACAACATATACGTTGATAGCAATATATCTGTAATGGGCCAATATCAGATGATGATCATTTTCGGCAGGCTCTAATAATTACATAATTAATCCAACCGTCATTTTAAGTAATGATTTAAAAGTTACAAGTAATTGCAATCATGGTAAATAATCCCGATCTATATGGTGCAAAGACGTTCATTAATAGTAGAGTCAGGGAAAGCACGGGCCACTTTTTCTGGGCTCGCCCCCGAATGTCTGGTTCAGATCTGCTCATTGCAGCCGAGCTGGGATCAGAGAGGACAGTGTCCAGCTTTAAATATAAATGTAAGGAGTAGGGACGTTTGTGGGCCGTATGGGTGTGGAATTCAGATTCGGCGATGGGCGCCACATGAGCCGGGGGCAGACAATGTGGAGCTTGTCGTAGGGACCCAGTGTTAGCTCAGCCCTTCAATTATCCTCATTATTACAGAATGTCCTCATTTCGCCGACACTCTCACCTGCAGTGATATATCACATGCACAGGATTAGACTTTGCTACGAAGAGATGGCGCATTATACAGCCCCAAACATTACTCATTGCGACCATAAGAGAGAGACGGAACAGTATGCAGTAAAACAACAAGCGTATATCACGGGCCTAATTGATGCTCTAACGCAAAGCATCACCCAGGCAGACAGACGGAGAGAGGGTTCAGGTTCTCCTTTTCACACATCCTAAGCTCTTAGGCTCAGTCGAGGTTATTTTAGTGGAGGTATATGAGATATAATGATACGTCAGAGAGATCTGCTGGGACAAGAGGAGCAAGGTAGTGCAGTAGAGCAGAGGGCTGATTTATGGGCAGGATAAATGATGCGGTGGGTGTCTGCCTGTGTAATAGCACTGTGCTCTGCACACCGCACTTTCACTCAGCTGTAGTTTATGGTGTGATGTGTGATGGGGATAAATGTCAGCTTGGCTTATCTAAGAAGATCTGATATGACTTTAAACTGGCTCCTCTCAAACACTTTGACATGTGTTGAAAGGAAAACTGTTAATGGCACGTTGACAAAATGGGACAACTGAGAATTTGAAAATGGTGCTGTATTGTTCACAACAAGTGCATAACTGCACAACAAGGATTCGTCGCGGGCTATGTTGAAGTTTCCATCAGGCCCTCTCTCATCTGTCAAGTTAGTCGTGATATTAAGCAGATTTCTCTGAGCAATATTTATCCTTTTGATATTCATAAGATTAAACATATGAGCTGGTTTGAAAATGAAACCAAACAATACCAGATGCTGCTACTCTGTATTAATAGCCGAAGCAATTATTGTTTGAAAGCTGCTGTACTCTCTCCTCACTCAGTTTGGCGGTTAGGAAAAAAAAAAAAAAAAAAAAAAAAAAAATCTACCCACAATGGTGGAAGCTGAGCCAAAGAAGCTTATTTGCTTCTGTATCTATGGGGCAATATTGAAACAGTGAGGGGTGAAAAGTGGAATCCTGTTCCTCGCTCCGAGCGTGATCTCAGAAAGAGTGCACATTATCCCCATACTGCTTGTGCGGTGCTTAGCAGTTAACCCCAGGCAGGTATAGTCTTACTGTATATACAACAGGGTTGTGCTGGGACGCTTGGCAACATGTCAGCCACGGTATTCAGTGAAAACAGCCTGTGTTATGTGAAAATGCTGCATGCGTTTCCTGAGATGTGTCGCTCAGAGGTGCATGCTAGGTGTAGACAGTGGACTGCATGTTATCAATGTGCTGCAACATGTTAAACGCAAGTGCTGCTAAATTGTTTAAAGTACGTATGACGACAGCTCGTATATCTCTATGTTTTATGTTAAGTGTGCGAGCTGTCATCATGGCTTTATTTCATGTGTGTGCGACCCAGGACCTGCAAGCTTTTAAAAAGAAAACAGTTGACACGTGCTCGCTTTAGATCAGGTAGCAGCAGTGGTTAACTGTTAATAAGGCCATAGTTGCATGGTAACCAATAATAAATATATAATAAAGTATATGTGACATGTGTTTGCAATGCTGGTATAAACAGTTAGCTGAAGCTTGAGCAATCATCAGAAAAACAAACATCTAGGTGAAAACATGATCGCAGCTTATCAAGACCCATATTTTACGCGAGCACTGGACTTTCCTTCAGGAGTGTGAAAGCAGAAGTCAGTGACGTACACAAGGTGACATACGTTATCTAGGTAATGTAGGTACGTCTTAACTAAAGTGGGAGAAGTTAAGGAGTCCTTTTAGCCCGAACCACGAGGCGTTCCTTCAGCTTCAGTTTTCTAAAGCTATCCGAACTGTGACCGAACAACGGAGTTCTGGTACGCGTGTCGCTATTTAGACGCTGAAAATTGACCTCTTCAGTTGTTTAGGTATGAGGATGTGTTGAGAAACACATGTGTTTTTTTTTTAGGCTGTATATAAACTGTTTACGAGCTTGTTATAAGCGCTCATATATGCCTTATAATCTGACAGTGAATGTGTTAATATCCTGCTTTTAGCACTCCATCTTATCAACGTAAACAATTATTTTATCGGGACGTGTAGGGGCCTATATCGACTATTATCTCTCGTTGTAAAGCATCGCACCAAAAAGGTTTTCGACGATATTCAAACCCAGAGAAGTCTGTACTTTAAAGGTACCAGAGAAACACCAAATGATATGTCGGAAGTTGGCAGACGTGAGCGCGAGTAGCGTGAGTAAAACGTTGGTATGTTGGCCTTGTTTTCATTGGCAGTGGTGGTTGTTAAACAATGAACTCCCATGACTCCCCACGCTACTTCACAATGTCATCAAACTACGCCTTTTGTCGCCAGTGCTTTTTATTTAGAGACTCCTAGTGGCAGAAATGACACGCTGTGTATTTAAGACAATACTGTTTGAACAAAGAAACTGTATGCGTGTGTATGGTTGCCTGTGTTTGTGTCTGTATCCAAGCTGTGGTTTTGAATACTGTATTGACGGCGTCTCCAGGAAGGCTTGTGGGTTTACCCTCGCGGGGGGATGTGAGGAGAAGCAGGTGCGACCGGGAGGTTTACCGTTATTCTTTCCCAAGGCCTTGTCCCTCAAACTGTGTGTTCAGCCCCGCCTCTAGCAATTGGTAAACAATAGACTATAGATTTTGTTCTTAAACCAGTACTTATTCTTCACCTGGAGTAGAAAAGGCAAGGTAATCTGGTCTGTCGCTTACACATACACGGCTATCTGTGGCTAGCGGGGTGGATGAAGCGCGTGTTTATCATATAAACCCACTCCTCTCTCGTTGTTTGTACGGTAATATTGAAATTAAAATCAGTGGGTGCCAAACGCTGCGGATGACCTGGTAGCTTTGCTTTCCTTGCAGTTTTTTGCTCACTAATTTCTATGCCTTGGCCTCCTGCACGCACCCTGGTAATGAGAAAATGTGCTGTTGTCTTTGTTTACTGAGCCAGTCTGTCTGGCTGCAGCTCTTCACATTGTTTGAATATAAACAGCAGCGAAAATTATTAGCTCACTTGGAGTGTTTCTGCTAAGCTACACGAGGCATACAGACGTGCAGGGCAGCGTACAGAGTAGCAGTGCACGGAGTGCATATAGTTAGCACACGCTCCAAACGGTATACTATCTGACGTATGAGATAATGGTGCTAATGTTTGCTTCTTCTTTACTGTGTTGATAGTCAATACTGATAAAACCTACTTGTGGTCGAGCAGGAGAAATGTAGTTGCGCTCGAGAGCAAAATATGTTTGATGACAGTTTGAAGACAAACCGCCGTGATGGGTTTCTGCCTTCTTATTGATCTTTTATACACACATGAGCCGCAAATTGAGAGACGGCGCAGCCGAGATGAAGGCGTTTCGAGGAAACGGCCGACTTTTCAAATCTTTAATAATTTTTTGCAACTTATTTTTTTGTATGGAGATGCCTCATTTTGAATATGGTTGACTTATTGGAGAGGAAATTTGCCTGTCAAGATGATATCAGTTTTCTTTTAATATATATCCACAGCTGTTTCTCCAGGAAATTGCTATTTTATTTATTTATTATTTATTTCTCGGTTTATTAGATTTAATAGACTTTGAAAATGAAAAGCTTTTCATACCGTATGACAGACCCGAAAGCAGATTTCCTTTTTTTCCTCTGTTGTACACCCACTAGAGATGAGCTGTAGATAATGGTAAAAAAAAAAAAAAAAAAAAAAATGTGATTTCCAGACTTGGAGGCCTGCAACTTAATTGTGAGGCGAAAAGACTACAAGATAAGAAATGCCAACTTTTGGCACTGACCCCTCACACATAAGCTGAGCCAGCAAATCCTGAAAGTCTGATCTCAGTTTTTTAATCAGTAAGGCACAACGAGGCCTAAAATCCTGGCTTAAAGTTTGGTTTGTAAGAGCAAGTTTAAGACCGTCAGAATCGGTGCTTTTATAGTTTTCTTGTCTGCAAATTCACCCAGAGGCTTTGAAGCAATTTACGGTAATTTCTGTTCACTACTGAGAGATTTGGACACATTTTAGGTTGTAAATTTGCCATTAATTTGATATAATGTGTTGTCGTAGCCAGATTGTATTTATTTTTTTTCCTCCACAATCTGCCATTTTCTGTTTTGTCCTCCTTCGCTGCGAGCTTCATCTCAGCCCCCCTCCATCATCAATCTGATAAACCGCCACGAGGAGGATTCATGAGGTCGTAATGCTGTAAGCCAAAATAGTAGCAGGCTCAATGCGAGGAAATCCATTTACGGCGTTCTTAGTTTGATAAAAATATTGATACCCGGCACAAGTGCATCGATAACATTAGGCGGGAGGAAATGTTGTGATATTGAAATATAACACCATATTGATTTTCTTGTCCCAACCCTGTTTAACGCCCTAGTTTGGAAGTAGACTGAGGAAGTAAATGAACGCTCCAACAGTACTTAAATGCCCATTTTACCGATTTTCAATCTGCTTTTCTGTCATTTAAATCTGTCATTAAATTCCGACTGTGGCGAGAGCTTCCACTACCTCTGGCATGACGAAGCCTATCGCCGTCATTGTCTTGTAGGCTGTGTGTAAGCAACAATTCATGTTAATTCGCAAGGTATATCCAGATAACCCATTCTCTCTGGAGTTGGGTTGCAACTGTAATTGTGTTTTAACTTCATGTTCCTCCAAATTCCTTCGCGTGCTAACATTTAATATCGCCAAGCTTTATGGAATATACTAATACATTAAGACTGAAACATTTGAAATGCATTTCATTCTCAAAAAAGGGAGAGTATATATTCGTCTGCATGCATGTCAGAATATGTTCACAGGGCATGCTTTAATGAGTGTTTGGGTGACATTTGAGCGTGAGTGAGGGTGAATGTAAATTGCTTTTTTTATTATATTATCTGCACTGTCCTGTTTTTATCACACGCGGTGGGCACAATTTCCCCCAAGCGCTAATAAAATTGCCTCGCACTTGCTCAGAAGTTTGAGCTCCCCTCTCTTCTTATTAGCCGTGATAAATGTTAAACACCGTCCAATTTTTATTCCTCCGCGTGAATGTAGTCTTTGTTTGGGAGATTCCTTTTCAAAATAAGAGCTAATCGCTTGGAGCACCCGGAAACAATGACTCCGATGCGGGCCTCTCGCTCACCTCGCGCCATCGGCAGAGTTATCAAAGGGACTACATGAAGTCCGATTTCTTGAGCTCCCATGACTCTCCTGTTCTCTCCCGTTTCAGCGAGGTAAAAATCTCAGCGTCCAGGTGATGTCAGATGATGATATGATACCCAGTAATACCGCAGAGAACAGATTTTATGGCTCAGTTTCTTGCTTCACTGCTCAGGACTTATTTTATATTGACACAGACAACATCAGCCAAGCAATAATAATTTTGTGACCTAACGCTCTAAAATTGTACATCTTTATGGAGCCATGTTGTTTGATATTTCAAACCGGGGGCCCAGGTTTTAAACGCCGTCTCTTTTATAAAACAGCTCTCAACCTGCCATCTCAATCTGGTCGTTCCTGTACTAGAGTCTCTTTCCATGTCATTAGTTGATTCATTTACATGACAGATGCCCTCATGCATGCTGTAGAGAGCCTAGGGGTGCACTGCAGCTGAACACCACCTGCGGTGTGAGTTTGTTATTTGAACCCATGGTCTAGAGTTCCCTTTCTGCCCTTCTCATGAGCACTCACTGCTGACCCTGAGTGGTACCGGCCCTCACACTCAGGCTAACAGTGCTGTTAAATTCTCACGCTTGGATCCTTTTTTTCAAAGTGTGATCTCTTATGTGTACAAGTGCTTACTTTTCTCTGAAGCCTTGCTTAAAAATTGTTCACGGGTTGTGTCATTGCGTTGAGTCATTTTTAGACGTTAAGCATGGTACAAACGGCCGGCTGAATTGCAACACTTCACTGCTGATTGGGGTTAAAAAAAAAATAAGCCGGCAATCATTTCCAATCATGGATCAACATGGTTTTTCTTCCTTGATGGTAGGTGGGATATAAATAAGCCTGATGCAGATTTCTTGTACTGCAAACATATAATCTGCCTCCATGATAATTTTGGAAGTTTCTTTTTGACTGCAGTGAAGTTAGAAAAATTCCTGTCGCATAGCAAACGCAGAACTTGAAGGGCTCTAATGAGTGGTTGGTAGGATGTGTTACAGATTACTCTGTGATCTCTTTGATTGTGCACTTCTCAACTCTGAAAAGAAGTGTATGTATGTCTGGTTTCCTGAGTAGTTTGTACAGTAATGATTATGGGTGGAGAATTCCATTTACATGCAATGCAGACTCAGGTTGATTTGCCACTTCGTACTTCATAGCAGCAGTGAAAAATGGCAATGATACCAAAAGAGCGGAGCTAAAAGTATTAAAGGCACGGAGGGATGGTATGATGGCTTCATGTGCTTCTGAAGTGGGGGTTACAATGTGCAACCAGAGTTCTACTGTCAAACATTTGCAGGTTCCAGCAATTGATTCATACAAAACATACAAAAAGAGTAGAACATCATGAGAGTAGCCACTAACTGCTGTTAATTAAAGCTGCTGTTAGCTAGTTAGCTGTGCAGCTAGCAGTCCGTGTTGGTGTTTGTGCTGCTAGCACAGGAGCTTTGGACCCGGGCCGAGGCTAACTGGTTAGCTTTGCTGGCATGCTTTGCAACACGAGACACAGACGATGATACATCAAGTTTTTAATGTTTTCGACTGCAATTCTTACATATTGGCCCTTTAAATTAAATTATTTGCTGATTTTTCTTTGTAATATATGAAAGTAAATGAAGAGCCTCTGGGTTTTGGACGGTTAATTGGACAATAGGAGCAATTTGAAGGCGTCACTTTAGACTCTGCAATGACTAATTTTCACAATTTCTTCTACACAATTAATCGATTAATCTAAAAAAAATAAACACATTCATCAACAATGAAGTTAGGTGTTGGTTAAAGTCCTAGGTAAAGCCCGATAACAACTGTAAATACAGCATTGTGAAATCGGTTGACCCTGGTTACCAAACCAGGGAAGGAAGGATGAACCTTGAGCTCCGTTTCCCAACAGCCATCTTTGGCCATCCTTTGTCACTGTCGCTAAGGAAGAATAGATGAGAGGATTCACTGCTTCTCCATTAAAGGGGCAGCCACTTGAGAGATGAATGGACTGATTGATTAAGCGTGCACATGCACTTTTACACTGCACAGATACCTAAAGGTGAGTGGCTGAGTCTATAGAAAGCCTGCACATACCAATTGAGTGTTTATGTGAATATGTTGTAACACGTCCTGATGCCACAGGATCAGGATGAACCTAGGTGTTTTTTAACATGTTGGTATGGGTTATTTTTGGGAACAGACCATGACTTTTCATTTAAAATAGACATTTAATCACATGAGTCACATGGGGCTTTAAGCAGCAGTGCAGCTGTTGACATTCTCCAAGGTTCTTCCCTTCTACGCACATGCAATCACGCATAGTGGTCTGCAAAACTGGTGTAAGCTGCGTGTGAACCAGATGTTTTTTCCTGCCGTGGTTTTTTTTTTTTTTTTTACGATCTCGATGTTTCTGAGATGCATCTATTGCAAACCCTCAGCTGATCGTGCAGCGATCTCGACTGCTCCCAGTGTTCTTTCGAGCATACGTAGAACTGTTAATGAGCGGTTTGAGATTCAGGTGTATGTCCTTGGACGTGTGCTTAATTGCAACCCCGCTGTTGGAAATGTTACAGTTGCTTCATTTTATCTGCTGATGTAATCCGAGGAGGAACATACCCCGGTCATCTGATGATGACAAATGGCCAATGAATGGAGGGTGTATTGGCTTGGGACAAGGATGAACTTGCACTGCAACAAAGACACTGGCCTGTCCCTCTGCCCGCTAGGTGAGCTGTGTTAATGTAATGGCTGCATCCCTCCAGGGGGTTGATGAAGCCGTGCCCTACATGTATTTCCAGAAGAGTGAGTACCAGAGCCGGTTGCACAGTATGTGCTACAGTGCTGCTGTAACACCCAGCCCTCCCTGGTTTGCTCCATCAGCCACCTCTCTGTAATCTCAGAGCTTCAAAGCTCCTTATTGTCCTTCCCCACATAAACTCAAAGTCACTTATTTTCATGAGTCATCCCACCCTGCCTCTTGATAGAATTCCTGCTGTATGTTATCTTTTTCCTCTTCCTCCGCTTTTCACTGTTTATTTACACACCACTGGGGCTGCTGTTTTCTGAAGTGTTCCCAATGATAATGACTGCTGCAAGATAAGGGTTATTTTTAGGACATTGTGTTTGCATTTTACAGAGTACTGGGGAAGCTCTTTTTTATTTTATTTTTTTGTAGTAGATTCACTGTACGCAGAGCTGATTGCCATTCAGTTTTTGACATAGTGTTTAACGATGTACAGTATAGGACAGCCAACATTTTATTAGTCGGCACAGGCACTTTTAGATGATTTTTTGATGACCATAAATATTGATTCAGAGCTTTCAAGTTCCCCAGCATCAAGGGCGACGGCGGCAGCCGCAAAAAAAAACAGCCTGCTCTTTCTTTCTTCAAATACATATTCGCACAAGAGCTGCTTTCTTATCTCCCAGCTTCAGTCTTTCTGTTCTGTTCAACTTCATTTGTAAAACAGTCGTATTTAGACCGTCTCGTCCTGGAACAAAAAAGCAGGCAGTAATTACATCTCGTTTAGACCCCTGAAAGGCACACATTTGATAGGTGATCCCCAAAGCTGTTAAGTCTGTTTTAAAGCTACACACAAATATAGTGGCTGCTGTGTGTGTGTGTGTGTGTGTGTGTGTGTGTGTGGGGGGGGGGGGCACGA
>OMLP01021996.1:28353-41543 GCA_900302685.1 Spondyliosoma cantharus | reverse complement strand
GGGGTGCCTGATATGAGGGGACCCCAGCCCCCTTACTCATCTCTATTTCTCTGTGTTTGTCACGTCCTCTCATTCTCGCTTGTTCACTTTAATTTTCTCATCTCACTCTCCGTCGTTCCGTTTATTTGTTATCTTCTCAATCTCTATCTGTTTTCTTTCATAGTCTGCGCCCACCCCCCTCTCCCTGTGTATAAATCAGGAGGGAAACACAGGAAAGTATCCAGGCAGGAAGTGCAGCCGTGTAGGACCAAACCCAATTAACTTCACTCTAAATGAAGTCATTTGAGGCCTCTTCATTAGAATTAGCCCGAGAAGAGAAGAAGGGGGAAGCAAGGAGGGAAATAAATAAATAAATAAGGGATGAGATTTGGTTTCATAACACTGTTCTCGTACGCCACTCCCTCTCTCTCCTCTTCTTTCTCTTCCTCTCCTGTGGGGTGATTTAAGCAGTGATCCAAGGAGATCGCATTAGGTGGTTGGTGATTATCCTCTCATAAGTTTATCAACACTAATTATTCGTGACCAATCACTTGTTACAAAGAAAGTGCTGGATATTAAACCTTTATCGTATGTTTGATCATGAATAGTAATTGTTTTTCTCCCCTGAGTTCTGATTCGCGTACTTCATTCGAATTCCTCACTGAGTAGATATAATTTGTCAACTTTAAAAAAAAAAAAAAGTTTAATCAATCATCTCAAACGTAGAAGAATCTCCTCTCGTCGAGCTTCTCCTTAAAAGTTTGTTTTAACCATTGTTTTGTGGTTGTTTGTTCCAGGACAAAGCGCAGTACTGTAGTGCCACGGGGGAGCCGCGGGGTCATGGTTGGGCCTCCTATGAACCACCAAGACCATCTCTTGCTATTTATCATGCGCACAGCGTGATCTAGGCAAGCCTGAGAAGAGTCATCCTTCAATAGGCAAATGCGAGCCCGCAACACAACAAAACACAAAGCCGGGCCAAAACTGCTCAACGCAACTGTTCTGTCTACAGTAGCGCATGAGAAATTGAAGGTCTTTTGTCAAAGCCAACCTCAAGTGTCTGCGCTACTGGTAGTGGTGACACTAATGACACTAGACTGAACCGCAATCAGCTTTTTGTTAAATTAAAACAAGATTTATTTATTTTTTTATCTCAATAAGTCTATTAAGAGAGCAGCAATTTCCTCTTTTTGGGAAGCGACCACTGACAAAAGGAAAGAAGGATGGAAGGAAGTGGACAAGAAAAGTTTAAAGGAAGTTAAAAAAAAAAATAAAAGCAGTTGGCAGAAGTGGTTAGCGAGACTCGATGATGCTGTCACAGATTAGGAGGAAGTGGGAAAGGACACGACAGATAGTGTAGGATTAAAGCAGGAAACAATGAATACACCAACAAAGAAATGTGGGATTAAAGGAGGATGTTGGAGATGAAGAAGTGCAAAAGGTCCAACGGATCCTGTTTATTCTCTTGATTAAACATTTTGTAGTACAAAAAGATAAGTCTCACACACACAAAAAAAGTTTTTACAAGTGAAAGTTGATACTTTCCTCAAACTATTTATGCACTCATCGAGTTTTTTGAGATGCAAAAGTCAGTGATAGAAAAAGATACAAGCCATTTAATCAGAATTTTACTTCAGATAAAGAAATGAGGGGTGGGGGGGAGGTGATGAGGAGACCTTAAGCGAGTCGACCCATGCTGGACAAATTACCAAAAGACCTAGCGAGAAAGATAACGACAGCATGAATCGAGGCGAAGCCCGGCTTGGAGGAAATGAAAGGTGCCCCGTACACAGATAACCATCGTGTCGACTTACACAGCAAATTACTGTGCTGGCTGTTATAACTGGCGTTGGGCTCTCCGTCGTCAGATGTAACATGGTCGGGGGAGGGAAGGAACAAAAGTCATGTTCTGAAAAACAACTTGAACTAAGTTGTTTCCTTTTGCTGTTCGGCCGTCATAGCAGACAGGCCTCAGCGATAAGGAGCTGGTAACCCGAACGGCAGATAAAAAGATGTCGGACAAGGGCACGGACACTAACACACACACACACACACACACACGCATGCATGCAAACACATACACACAAGCAGCTGCCATATGTTTTAGGAAGCTAGGGACCCTTCAAGATGAGAGGGGGCTTCTGAATTATTGATCAGCGATTAGCAAATGCAATAGAAATGTTACCCTTGATGTTAGGTGGCTGAGCAGTGTGTGTGTGTGTGTGTGCGTCACTAATATCCTACAGCTCGGTCAGCCACCTTAAAAGTGCATGTTTACATGTTCATATAGAGATTACAGCACATGTCCAGCTATGTTCCAGGCTGTAAACATACGCATTATGTGTTTGTATATCATGTGAATTCACAATTAATGGATTTACACTGATATGTGATGTGTGTGTGTGTGTGTGTGTGTGTGTGTGTGTCATGTGTGTGTCACGAGCGGCTACAAAGAGAGTCACCACTGCATTTGAAGGGGGAGCTAATTCATTATTAAGTCCGGGACAAAACAGGCAGTATGGGAGGCGGGTAACAGTAGGTGATTTCAGGCCTGTATTGATTACTGGCAACACCAGGGAGCCAAGTGTTGTGTGACGGGTTGAACAAAACCTGTAGAGCGCACACATACACAAACTCACACCCACACACACACACACAAACAGGCTATAGCCACAGAATAGCCATTGTCATTGCCTTTGAAGCATATTGTCCCGGCTGTTGTGACGCTCTTTCACTGAGGTGAGTCATTTGGCTGAGGCAGGTGGCAGGTTACCTTCCAGTCAGGGAAGTTGATGGCTTGCTAATGCAGTGGACTGTTTTTTGTTTGTTGTTGGGTTACTGATTGGAGCCTATTGTTGCTGATAGGTGGGGAGAAGATGATCTGCAGTCAGAGGGGTGTCTGACAATAAGGCACAAGTTGCAAGTACCTTGAACTGAGGAAGATGTCCCATCAAAAAACAATAGTGAGAGAAGCACTGACTGCACCTGACAGTGATGAAACAAAGAGCAGGGGCTCCTGATGCATAACTAAGATACCCACTATCGCCCAGAAAGGAAACAGTCATAAGGTCATAAAGCGTACACATACTGTAAGGAAGTAGATGTATGCATCTTTTCCAACAGGGTTAGGGTTAGGCCCTTTCCTGAATTATGTAATAAATATTGTTTTAAAAATAATCTGTGAGTGTTTGATCCTTTGATTAGTATGCTGATTCTGCAAAAACGAAAACACAGGAACGAATTTCCACTTAACTTGGATGGAGGACGGTTATCAGCCCAGAATAGACCCCATTCACTTTTGGTGGCAAACTGGATAAAGGGCCGGACCAAGCAAGGTTCTCTCTCGCTTTCCTTAACATTGCATTTTCGCCATTTTTGTGGATTTCTCATGGAATAATGGATGGATCCTGATGAGAAAAATCTGACGTATTTAGGTGGCTGGTGTCTGTGAATGAGCACAATTTGATGCATATCCCAATAAACATACAGACCTAGCAAATCTAAATATGTTTGATTTGATACTGTATTAGGTTTGACTAAATTAAAGGGGATTGTTGGGCCTTGGTGGAGGAGTGCCATTCTAGTTCATGTTACATTTAGTCCCTCGATGTTCGTCCTCGCAGTATGATCATGTGAGACAAACCAAATTAATGTTGCCATTACCCTGAGTTAAATTATACATTTCTCAGCTTGACCATCGTTGGAATCATTTGGGATAGTAAGTACACAACTCAACAAAATGTATAACAAAAGTCAGGTCGTTTTTAATCAGAAACAAAATTGCAGACTTATAAATCATAAAACTCACCTTTATTTGCTAAATATAACTCGGCAGTGTGCATCTAAACAATGGTTAATTCCTTCGATAAGTAAAAGTCCTTCACATTGCGGCCCCCTTCAGTAGTCGCTGTCAGGCTGTCATTCAACACAACCAAAATAATGCCCTGAAACTGGATTATAACCCTACATGTGCCTCTCCGTCTGGGGCAGTTGTACCGCATGTGTGTGTGTCTTTTTGGAAGACGTATTAGACGTTAATAAAATTTGATCAGCGCGTTTAAAGTCAAATCGAATCACATCCGTAAGTGGATAGGGGCTGACATATGTTTCAGTACCTCCCAGAGAATGATACATTATTCTGCGGCCAGTATAAAAACATAATGAAATATAAATATCCATTAATCCTCGCATTTCATCCAGTCAGTCAGCACACAGCCCAGCTCAGCCTCAGCCTGCTGTTAACGCGGTGTGATGTCCGTGTGTATTTTGCATGAGGAGGGTGCAGTTGTGTGTATTGCACGCGCCGCGCCTGTGCTCGCCGCGTGTGTGCTTATGCGTCTGGTTTCCCTGGCCGTGAGAGAGCAGTTCACACTGTGAAAGAGTCATCTTTATTATAATCTGCCAGAAGTAGTGGCAGCTTGGGAAAGGAACTGCCACAGCTAGGTAATCGAAAGCCGCTAGGCTGGGACGACAAGGGGCACTTGTGAGACGTACCAGCACAAGCCATATGGCACGCTGGCTTGGCAAGACTGGCAACTCTCATCTCTTTATCCAGAGAATTTTTTTTTAAGACAAAAAAAAAGAAAAGCACTGCAGGAGAATTTTTTTTTACCATTCAATATTATACTGTCGGTTCTTTGTTTTCTGCTTCTCTTAATCCTGCAGAAGCACGCCTTCAAGAAATGATCTCAACCTGGTATGTGCATGAATGTCACAACATGCACATGATCCTGGCTGTTATTTAAGGATGCAGTTTACTGTAAATAAACAGAGAAAAGAGGAAGAAAATTATGTGAAACTCGATCACATTAGTAATAATGACTCGCATTTGACCCCGGCATATTTGCTGCAAACACAAGGGTAATACAAACCAAAATAAATATTAGCATAATGCTGGGGGCAAGAGAGTGCTTTTCCCATAGAGTGATTAAAATATGAGAACAGAACACAGCACAATGTGAAGTCCCATGGCACGACGGCAGTTAGCGTAGGAAAGCTAATTTCATGATAAATTAAAGAAGGCGGCGGTCCCTCTCATGAGATATCACTCCCTTGTATTTATTTTATGAAAAGGGGTAAAATTAGCCTTATCATATATTGTCTTAAACATAATTAATAAAACATTAATTTCCTGGTGAATTCTGTTGTTGTAGTTTTTTCTCCCCCTCTTTGCTTTCTTTTTCTTTGCTGTAGGTTCAACTCTCTCAAGACATTTTGGCATTTGCATATTCCACAAACACAAAATAACAATCGCTTACGATTGTAATGAAGGTTAACTCAACAAGAGCCACGCTGAGGAGTCAAGTTATGATCACTGGCACATACTGTGTGTTATACATTTCATCTGAGTTTGGGCTTAAAGGGGCACCATATAGTTTTATACATAATTATACATAACTTATAAATAATAATACAAACTCAGATATTTCATTTTCTCTATAACTGAATAAACAAGCTGTTCTCAGAGGGAAATAAGCTCCCCAGAAGCTAGAAATGTGGCAGGGTCCGCCAAACTACATGGTGCACCTTTAAGAATATTCATCAAAAAAAAAAATCAACGCCAATTATTACTTAGTTAATCAATTGTAAGGGCTTTAAAATGTCTTATTATTGCATTTTCTTGTTGTCTTGTGTGATACAGTAGGCAGATTCAGTGTATTCATATGTCATCTAACAACTAAATCTGATTAATCACCAAGCAGGTGATGTAGACATCTCTTATTATTTAATTCCCTGCTACTTTATGAATTATGGCTGCTCTGCATTCTGTGCTTAACTGACTCCCTCTACCCACCAGGGTAGAAATGCAGCGAATAAAAAATGGAGTCAATAGATCATGGGGGATACTTAACTGCAGACAGCTGTGATTATGAGGTGCGGGAATGTGCCACAAACTTACTCCGGGCCAATATGTATTGCTTACGCTTATAATAAATGTTATCTTTCTGAGGAGAAAAAAAGCTGTCAAGTTGATGAAAGACACAGATGAGCATCTATATGGCTGACCAACCATGCATAGATATGCACAAATGCACTTTTCACTGAGGAGGCGGAGGAGAGGGGGGGTGGGATATGCTGCTATATCACCCCTTTCAATGAGCATGAGTAATTGTTTTAACTTGTATGGGTCTTGATTCTCTTAGTAGCGTGTTAGAAATGAAGCAAACAGGCGGAACAATATACTGAATTACTATTAAACACAATAAAGGCATAGTGAACATTTTATTTGGCATTGTGAGATCGTCAAAAAATCTGTTCTTTGCTCAAATTCTTGTAAAGGACAAGAGGTATTTCTGTTTTTTTTTTTTATTATTATTTTTTCTCTCTCCCTTGTCCACAAAATACATCCTGGCTTGACTCCCAGTTCCCATGTGACCCTGCGCAGAGTAAAATGGGTGTGGAAAATGAATGAATGGGTGCTCAGGGTATCAACCCGTGCCCTAGTTTGCTCTGATATTAAAAAGAATAATAAATGAAGTTCAGACCTTTTGTTGGAAACAGTCACATGTCCTATAGCTTCCTATGCAATATGCAATTCGATCCCTGTGGGGCTTGAACTGTGAGTCCTCTCTACAGGTTTTCTATGTAAGATGGCCGACACTGTAACCATGCCCAGCCAAGTCATGCAATCCTATTTTGTCCTTTAAATGTTATAATGACAGTGCTTAGACAACAACACAACATCCTCTGCCTCTCCCTGCTCCATTACCCAGGCCTGGATCTTAGCTAGGGGTGTTAGAAGCTGTACTAGTTGTTTGTAATGAATACGTCTACTTTGCCCGACGTATCGAATGGCAGTGTTAACATGACGTAGAGAAAACACGAGATGGTCTGGAAACTGAAGCCTGTGTCGGAATATCACCGTTGTCCTTCTCTCTCCTCACCTGGCTTAAAGGATCATTCATGTAACCTCTCATGACTAATAGGAATTAGCTGTCCTCCCCGTCTCAAACATCACAGTGGAAAGAAGTGAAAGAGAGAATGAGAGGCTTTATCATCCCGGACTCATCCCTGGTGAAAGGGTCACGTTTTTCTACCAAAAAGTGGGAAAATGTTTCTGAAGCGAAAAGCAGGTCATTGGTGTCTGAAAGGATTATTCAGGTGTGGCTTCAGACGACATTGATAAAAAAAAAACAGATTCCAGCAGGGTACAAGTCAAGACCTTGTTTTGGAGAAGTGTAGTGTAAAATCAAGCTGAAGACTGAGTCTAGATCGGCGCCGAGAGGGTTGTTCGCTGGAAGTGCTTGAGGAAATGCCTCAGGAGGAAAAGACACAGGGGGAAAAAGACTTACTGGTCAGGTCCTCTGTACATTGTAAATCATTTTAATCTGGTTTGACTTAAAAACGTAGGTCTCCCTGCTGCTTAGAACTTGGGTTGAGTAATTAGTTCAAAACCACCTATAAGTTTTAAAAATGTAAAATCCAATGGAGTTAAGTTAACCGAACTTGAGAGAATAATAATAATAATTCAACAATTCAACTTCCGATATTACTTTGAACCAACTGTTCTTCAGACACACTGACAGACATTACAGACATATTTGCTTTCCATTTTCTCAGTTTGAAGAATCAGTTCTTAATTTGACATGACGACTTTACGGCTGCAGCTGCTCCAGTTGGAGACAGAGCTTGGACAAAGACATCATGCAAGGCTGCTCCCAGTGACCTTTGTCAGAGGGTGAGCAGGCTATGGACTGAATTTGATACGAGCCTTAATTATGTTTGGCATTGTTTAAATTATTATGAAGAGAAACAATCGCGACTTATCTCGGCATGTATGCCACACAGAAAGTTTGTTTTAAGAAACCCAGTACAGCTCGTTCACCCACGACTAGTGAACCGACCCATCCGCCACTGTTTTGGTTCTGTATCTTTTAATAACACCTCCTGAGCCCTGCTACTGGGTTAGATCGCTGAACAAGAGTCTGTCACAGAGCAGCAACTCACATTTGTTCTTCAGCTTTGGGTTGAGTTGAACTTAAGGACCCCAGAATCAAGTTTAGAGTCAATCAAGAAGGATGATTCGTTCACTATTGTCTTTTACCCTCAAATTACAAAACAGAGAGGTCTCTGGAAAGTTCTACACCTGAAGCAGTGCATGCTCTGAAGTATGCCCAAATGTTGACTCAAGTGTAGAAATTTAAGTGAATTACCTAAGTGAATAAGTTGACTTCATTAAATTTCTGTATGATATTTTACAGTGTACGTGATGTAGGGTATATGTTAATTATGAACACCCTTCCTTTAGGTGATCTTTTCATTAGGCAAAATACTGCAGAAATTCATTCTGCTATTAATGCTAATTGTGTTTTTTATCCTTTCTTTTCTTTTCTTTTTTTCTTTTACCAAGCGACGATGACGACCACAGAGGTGGTGTGAAATAATGGCTGATGAGCAACCCAGAATTAGATGAAACCACTGAAACATAACCACAGGAACGTGAAGCCATGCACTTAATTAAATTAGCTCTGATCCCCGTTTACCTTGACCATAGCATGTTAATATTAAAGAATATATCATTAATTAACAGAGGTCATATGCATACTATATTATTATGCCGC
The DNA here is from genome assembly GCA_900302685.1 of Spondyliosoma cantharus. Taxonomy (NCBI): domain Eukaryota; kingdom Metazoa; phylum Chordata; class Actinopteri; order Spariformes; family Sparidae; genus Spondyliosoma; species Spondyliosoma cantharus. The sequence continues at coordinate 33,003 of OMLP01021996.1, read as the reverse complement.
AGGGCATGATAGGAGTCCCACTATGATGAATTAAGGCAGTTTCCCTATCTCTCTAGGCAGCCAAGTGTGAAGTACGGAAGGTTTGTGTGCCTCTGTAAGAGCCATTTGGGCCATTAAAAAAAATAATGATGTGACTGACAAAAAAAGAGATTGTTTGGTTAACCTATATTACGCAACATGTAATTAAAACATTGATGTTGGCACTAGTATTTAAATTGTGCTAGGACAAATTGTAAATGGTGAACATATCCCACATTTGATTTGAAATATGCATAACTATCTACCAAATATGAAGAAAAAAAATACTATTTAATCATGAAAATGATGGAAAAGTAACAAATGCTAGAATAAGTTCTGCTACATCCACAAATAACTGCTCTTCTGTGGCATGTTTGCCCCCTGAATATGCTACCAGCACCGTAACAAGGGACTCCCTGTCCTGTTCTCTGGTACTCAGGCCCCAGGCCAACCCTCGAGGAGCCCTGCTTCCAACATCAGGAGATAAATACATTGTTCCCTGTAGTATTATTTCTGCCTGAATACAGAACAAATACAAAATGATCTGCACTGTAGTGATGAAAGTTACTTTTGAAGACAGTCAAAACTTAAAAAGACGTAGCCCTTCTGCACCGCAAAACAACATTTCACTTTGAACATCTAAAAGTCATCTTGATTACACTAGATTAAAACATCAAGAACATTCAGTCATTCCTTGACAATAATATATTGCATATGTGTTGTCCATGTTTAACAGTGCACTTAACACCAACAGCTGGATCATTAACATTAATCTTTAAATATTTAATGACTAATCAGTAAAATATTGATGGTAAGGGCCACTCATTCCTCAAATACTGTTAATGTAAAGCTGATAGCAAAAGTCATCAACACGGTTATGTCAGGAAAACAACGGCAACAGTAATACAAGGTCACAGGAAGTCTTTACTTTTCCCCGGCTTCTACAGTTGAAGAACAACATTGTTATTTTTTCAGGGAATGAATGTTTGTTTGGGAGAAACCCTCAATACTGCTAAAACAATTTATAGAGAGCGAGCGAAAGCGAGTAATTAACTACCAAAACTTTGTTTCTGAAGCCTAATGATGCATTGATGTATCACCCAAATACAATTTTATCACAATCTCTTCATAATTCTGTTTATTTTCCATCTAAAAGCAGCTGCTCCAATAATTCCTTTACCGAGATAAACTCAGAGAAAGAGGATAACACGTCCCAATGGAACCACTTTTCTTTGCCTTCTCCTTAATTTGAACTGAAAGGAAGGATGCGCGTTGCCTCTGTGTTTGCACCCATCCTGCATTGTGAGTATTTGCATTTTTGTAACAACAAAGCCTGTCGATGTCAGATCACTCATTGCTGGGTGTTGTTTGCCGATGTAATGAACATGCCTCTGAAGTTCTGAAATAAGAATCAAATTCCCATTTAGGGAGAGTCTAATTTAACTCACCGAGAGCTATTGTGTGTAGATTGTTAGGCTGCCCTCAAAGAGCGTGTGTCAGCCAATCTGATTGTACACACTTTCTACTGCAGTATTTGATCAGGGACCAGAGAAAAACTGTTCTTTGTTATGTAGGAAGTTGACATTCATACAGAGTTAAAAGTCAAATGTTGACTGGAATATGCAGCTCTGTGTAAAACGAAATGTTGAGGATTATTTAAAGAGAACTTTTGAGGTATACGTATATGTGTCTGTTTCTGTTTGCTGTCAGCCAGTCTCTGGCATAAAAGGTTGGCAGATAACATTTCTGCAACAGCTACATTCACATTTGATCATATCATGTGCCAATGACATGTTTATGACCTGTCTCTCATGTCTGGAAATGGAGGTGATCGTGCTAGAATCTCAACATTTGTTGACGTGACAGCACTGGAGTTCTTGAAGTAGGCCTTTGGGGCAAAACTGAAATTTTAGGCCAAAACATGATCTTTTCCTAACTCTAGCCAAGCATTCTGTGTTCTCAAACCTAACCGGAGCATAAGCACAGCGTCGTCACAACATGGAACTGAAAATAGATCTTAAACAAACATAAAGAAGTGAAGTTTCAACATATCCATGGTTTGCAGAAGCGTAAATTTATACTGGTGACTGGGTTGTTATTGCTTTAAGGGAGTTGATGAATCTGATATCCTATTTCAATATATGAGTTTGCTGACACAGGTCTTTAAATCCAGTCGTCGAGGTATAAGAGCATTCTATCTGGTCTGTGCTTGAAAATGGCAATGAGAAATTCATATTTACATGGTTTAACTTGAATATGATTTCTTTAAATCCCTCAAATTGAGGTGGAGGATTCTGCATGGCAGAATTTGGAATGAGACGCTTAAGCTCTGAAGAATCAAAATTGTTTAGCATTTTTTACAGTCTGTGTCAAATCCAATTACCACATAAGTATGGCAGAAATAAAAAAAAAAAAAAAAAGAAATCACTCACTCGCTCAGAGTTTCCTTATTTCTGTGGACCGGTTTCCCTCAAGTATCAATGAGTTGTGGTTGACTTTTTTTGCAATAATAGGGTAAGGTTGTTTTTTTTTGCACCAATATATTGAAAATTCATATTTGACAGTTCTGTAAGGTAAGGTCTATTTAGGTTTAGGCACAAAACACTGCTTAGTTTCGATCATATTTTGACTTGAGATAATCAATATCCAACAGACAAATAACCCAATTCTTTGTCCATTGAAATGGTTTGCCAACAGGGACTTGGGTTAGGTTTAGACTCAAACTCAGTAAGTAAAGCTCATGTCTTGGCTTAAAATATTCAATTTTGTCACTACAAACATGGCTGGAAAGTGTTCCAATGTCTCATTATTAATATCCATAGTGTTGTGACAAATATGGCTGCTGAATGTCCTGATGGTCGCTAAAATTAACCAAGGTTTTGTTGGTTGAATTGGAAGTGGGTAGTGGTCACTTGCTTGTCAGCCATCTGGTACGGTTTAGGCACAAAAACTACTTGGTTTTGGTCACGAATGTGACCTGGCTTTATTTGTTGAAATGGGAAGCGAACATGGATTTAGGCACAAACACTAAGTGGTAAGGTGGTAAAGCTCATGTTTTGGCTTAAAATATCTATTTTTTGTCACTACAAACATAGCTTGAAACTGTCCCAACATTGTGTTGAAGATATTCTGTTTTGTTGCCACAGATATGGCTGAAAAATGTTCTGAAGGTCACTAAAATAACTTGGTTTTCTTGGCTGAAACAGCGGTCAATCGTAGCCATCTCAGTTAGCTCATATATATTTTATCCAAGCATTACATGATACAAATTATGGAAATGTTTATATAACATTACATAAGAAACGTACAAATATAATGTATCCATGTTCACAGAAATGTACAATGCCAACATTTTATGTCTGCCACTTGGCTTCGTATTAAGAGTACTGAGGTTGGACGGGTGTCCAACCCTGTGCTTAACCTTTACTATGACAGAATGATCAACCTGTGGGTAAATGTGAGGGGCTCTGAACCCAAAAATCTCAAACAAAGTCCCCTGAACTCAGTCAAACAGACCTTGTGGAATCAGAAAGTTGATTTATTTCTAAGCGCTGCTACTTTCAGATTTGTTACTCAGCTGCCATCACGGGTATCGGTTTCTTATTCGCAAAAAAAGGGAATCAAAATATTCACCACCGCGTGTGACCACATACCTTAAAATGAGTTTCCTCCCTCATTCTGTCAGTCAGGTAGCTCACTCATCTGGCTGGATAATTTCAATTACAGCTTTCCAAACATCGTGCTCATGTTGTTGTGATTGAAGGTGCCAGCTGCACATATTGATAGTGTTTGGTTCTGAGAGTCGGAGGGAAACATGCTTACATGAATTTTAAAAAGGGGTACAAATGATTAAAACATATTTAAGTGTGTTGAGTTAAAACCCGTTTATTTCCAGAGTCCGTGATCACTTTCATAGTTGGTGTGACATGACTCTTACGTAAACCTTTGTGAGGTTTATAGCTGTTTGACTTCCCATAGCTCTCTGATAGAAACACCATTAGCGCACCATAGTTCATACCCAATCAATCTAAATAATAATCTGAAATGACTTGTGTTGGCTGATTGCCTGGCTACATTTTTCTCATTTCGCACAGTTGTGTTAAGGGTAAAGAAATGGCGCATACTTTAACCAGAGTCTTTATCTCAATAATGGAGATAGTCCCCTCTGAAACCACAAAGCATAAATAACACAGAAGTCCCAAAACCATGGAAATAAATTACATTACTTATACCCCACAGTTTATAAGACCAATCTCTCTGCTGCTGTTCACGCTGTGATCTGCGCCTTAGACAAGAGCCTCCACTACTGTACATACCCTAGCAGTCCTTAATAAGTCTGTCGGAGCCAATCCTGATAAAGACGTATCCTTTATATTCCCCCCTTTTCCATTTATTCCCTCAGCAGCTGTGGAGGAAAATGCTATAAACTCCAAGCAAATGCACCAATTGCATTTCGAAAGTGATAAATATTTCATAGGCGCTGGGAACATATTTAAACTACATTCAAGACTTCCCCCCTCTTGTGAGATTATGATCCTGCTCTCACCTTTTAGAGAGAATCAATGACTCTCGTTATCCCTCTCGCAACAGCTTTCTTTGGGTGTTGAATAGTATAAAATGAAGCGCAGGCGT
>OMLP01021996.1:15910-28273 GCA_900302685.1 Spondyliosoma cantharus | reverse complement strand
GCACTGTGAACACCATTAATCTACATGTTCTGGAAATATAACCAATTGTCAGACAGACGCTAACAGATATTCCATCACCTATCCAATTGGCTTTTACGAAGCTCTACAATTCATTTGCGGTGTAATGCGCCCAATAAAAATGTATTCTGACTGCTCTATTGATTGTGAAATAGCTTAATCTTTTCAAAGACATAGAGATGTATACCACCCATTTTGGCCGAGAAACATTACTCGATTCTCATTTGAAATATTGCTGCACACAGTTGTGCATTGTTTTTCACCTCCAGTGCTTTTTTTTGTTCTGTAATGTGTCTGGCATTATATACAGATGAAAAGAGGTAATGAAACAACAGTATGTTCTAGTACAGTATTAGTCAGATACACATTGCTCTGAATCAAATACATGGACGCACAGAGAGGGCATCTCGCTCACCATCTATGCACATGAATAGTTGTGCAATATGAAAGTTGTGAAAATGCCCACGTCACTTGTGACAATATTTTGGTTTTGCATGTTTGCAGCATGTGAAAATGTTGAATTCCCATGTGATTTTGTGTGCCATGTTTTGTTTTCATCTGTGAAAAAAGCCAATCCAATTTGAATATATGTAGTTCATAGATGAAAATGCAAATATTATATGCAGAGATTTTTTATCTACATTTGCTGGAAAATGTCCAGTTCACGCGTGACATTATTTTCCTTTCACATTCTAAAATATTAGTTAATTTGTGAGAAGAGCAATTCACATGTGCAATTGTTACTATCAGATGTGAAAAAGCACGTTTCACACATAACATTTGGTAAGGGTATATTGTATATTATAACCTATTGTGTGCACAAACATATCAGTGGACTATAGGAGTCACATATATATCACATATCACATGTTTGTGACACAAAATCAGGTGTGTTTTTTGTCTGAGTTGTGAGTTTTACATATGGATGGAACTCCAACCATAATATATGAAACATGTTTGAATTGTGGGGCCATTACATTCAGATAAAGTAATAACCCTTAATCTTGGTTATGGGTCGCTCCCAAGCCTGAATTTAACACAATTAGCTAACTAATTATTAGAACTGGCAATAACGGTGTCTCTACATGTTCAAATGTGAGACATGATGACACGTTCTGATTTGTTATACCTTTTCATTTCAGCACCTGGACAGACATGTGAATAGATTGAGGCTATAATTATTATATAACAGCCTATAAAAATAGATATATTTCAACATAGAAGCCCCATTCTTTGCTCCTGGCTGTTCTCCCTTCCGTTCGCTTTTTAATCTATCCCTTTTCTTCAGTCTCCCTCTGCTTTGTTCACTCTCACATCCCCCCCTCGCTCTCTCTCTGTCACCCTGCCTACAGTATGAGTGTATCATTAGCTCCTTTTCTGCATTATCTGCAGCCATCTAGTGTTGGCTTTGCGCCCTAGAAATTATGCTGCCTCTCAGCCAGCTTTCATTCCCTCACTGTGCAGATACGGTAGCACCGTGTTCAATTTTAAATTAAAGCTAGCTTGATAATTGAAGTCGGTTAACCTAAGAATGGTCCATTTTCACAACAGGCACTGTTTGTTTGCCGCCCTCAGAAAAATGTGCTCACGCAGGTATGATTTACACAGGAAGTTGTCAAAAGGTATTTAAAGGTGTAAAAAAGGACAGCAGGATCAGTCAAGAAACAATCCCAGTAATGCTTCTCGGCTGTGAAAGTTATGAAAATGTCATGTTAAACATTATTTCAAAACAAAGTGTCTGTCTGTGTGCGTGTGAAAGGTCAGAGATGACGAGAGCGGGAGGCAGAAAGTCAGTCAGACAAACCTGACAGACTGAAAGCACAACCTGACAGTGAGCGCAAACAGTACATTCACTGATATTTGTGCTGTGCTCTCCCCAGCTGGGACAGGCAGTCAGTAATAACTGTGAACACCTGGGCAGCCTCCAGGCTCTACACCCCAGCCCCTGGGGCTCTTCACCTGGGACAGGAGGCCCTACGCAGCTTCCCTTCCCACTCGAGAGCTGCCTGGAGCAGGCAGATTATCACTCGTCGCCCAGGAGGGACATGAGGCCTTGAATTCTGTCAAACTCTTTTACATTAATCATCAGGACAGACTGACAGTGCGGTGAGAATACAGATGCATATCACCAACGTCCCACAAAACCAACCCACAGTATCAAAAAGTCAACTTTTCCAAAGTTACGGTGGAAATAAGGTAACCTTTGCCATTTACCCCCACACCTTTTCTCATTTTGCAGAACATGATATGACGAACCAAACTACAAAAAAATCTGCATTCTGCAGGCATGCAGAAACTTAACACTCAGCTGTATTAATACCAACAAGCACGCAAATATGCAGACCTCACATCCTTTAATGCAGCCAGCTGTTGATCAACTTGTCTCTCTCTGTCATCGTTCTCCTGTTGCATGTGAAAATGTACCAATGAAAACTCACGCGCGCCTCCTTTAACAATGAATGTCAATATCTAAAAGTGTCTTTGTGAAGCCTTTGCTCGGAGAAGTGCCGGTGTGCAGTGAAGACTCACGACAGGGGAGACGCATTCTTCCTCAACACCAAAGATGAAAAAAAAAGATCAATAGCACTTCTCAGCCTTGCCGTACCTTAGCTTTTAGCATTTTCAGACTTCTTTGAGCTTCACTTTTGACACACTTACTCAGGTGTCTGTGTGGGAAGAAAAAAGGTCACAAATTAAAAAAAATTAAAACAACGTTTAACTGTCAAGATCATACAGACAAGGATGCAACAGATTCAAGAGATGTCTGGGCAATTTGAATCAATACATAAAAGATGATATTTTTAAAAAATCAGCTGTTGATTTTTTAGCACGGTTGTCAGAGACAGAGCTAAGATCCTAACTGCAGTTTAATGCTAATGAATATCTCACTTGTCAATATTTTACCAAATGAGAGAGGCAAAATGAACACATATATTGACATTAAGTCGTGCACACAGACATTTCTCTACACCGACCTGTTTGCTCGTATTGACACAAGGCATTCATGGCCAAATGAAAAACTAATTAAATGAAAACATGTGCTAAGCTCAGCGGTGTATGGGCTTCTACTGTACACACAGGGCTCTGTTAGACATTTGTAACCTAATTCTGTTATGTTTCAATTACCAGACGCACCTTCGGAGTCCACGGGAAGGTTAAGCAAATATGACGTCGTTAATACTGAGGCTGTAGGTGCACACATTTCCAGCCTAAATGCTCCTATCTGGATATTTAATTAAGTTTAAGCCCAGACTAAATATGAGTCTGGGCTTGTTTATGAGGGACCTGGTAATGCAGGTTTGTGGCCCCTAAGCTTTGAGGTCACCCAGAAGTTATTTTCGCTAATAGACGACTTCATTACAGTTTTACACCCACACATCACTGGCTGCGTTGCCTTATTATCAGAGCTGTAAATGTCAACTTTGTCAACTGAAATGTTCCGTTGTACAAAACAGTACAGGGAGCTAATTTATTGTTCACAGAATTTCCTTAATAACTACTCAACGGGTGGAAGGGCACGCAACTGGGTTAAATTTAGTTGTGATTTAGAGAAGTGAAATCCAAAGAAGAATCACATTCACATGTGAAAAGACAAAGTCAGCCTGTGGTTTGTAAACAGTGCATGATCTATACAGATTGTTGCTGGTTGCATGCATGTTTGTCTTAAGTCTAAAGTTTAAGTCTTTTTCTCGACACCTCATCTTGTGGCAGGAGCATCAAAAAGTGTAATATTCGACTGCCTGACTGCTCAGGTGTACCTGCCTCAAAATTTCAAAGATGCAGTCTTGAAACATTGTTATTGTTGTGAATAATTGATGATATGTCTGGCTAAGGATGTTATGTGTTTACACGGGCCCCGCATTTTTATGTTTGGATAGCCTGTAAACCCTTTAACAGGAAGGAGGAAATGAAGGACCACCAACGTTTCACGACATGGTCTTGCGGGTGAGCGATGTCGAGGATAGACCGTAGCTTTTCAGATATGACGCACCGCTTGTTTGTGTGTTAAATCAACTTATCGGGCTTCTCTGACTCGTACGATCTTCAAATATCACCAATTAGTAGCACAATACGTGTAAGAGAAAGAGACTCATTGCAAGCGAAGCAGTGTTTCTGTCGCAAATGTTGCTGAGACAACAAAGTCTTTTAATTGTCCCTCTAAAATGTGTTATGACGTGCCGGTTCACACGGACTCTAACAATGAAGAGCAATTAGCGATTAGCTAACATACTCTTAGCTAGCAGATTCACCACAGCACAGAGTTGAAATATAGAGAAGAGGCACATCAATTCATATTCACATTTGTTGTATGAGGGTTGGGGGGAAAAAAACAGCTATTTTACATTTGGTGAACTACAATTTCGCTAAGCATCCGAAAGAGTTGCAGCAACTCTGTACCAGAGTCAGAGTTAAATGTCAGGCATTATTTCTGCAATAGCACCACTGTCAAATATTAGTATCAAAATCCAGAGTTGTCATTTTAAGCGCACAGAAGGAAAACACTTCCTCAGTATACAGTCTGTGAAGTCCTTGCTCTCAGCTTCCCCTCCGCTGCAGAGCTTGTGTTTCCCCCATCCCAAGCTAGAGGGGGGAGATAAATGTGATTTAAATTAATAGCCGCTACTAAATAACTCCTCGGCTGGTAAACGATGCATTCATCAGATACAGACAGCCAATATCCTGTGATTCATGGCACTCCTTACCACGAGAAGGATGCCAACAAAAATTGTTATTACTTTTTAATAAAGTGTACCAGTCACTAATCCTCTCATTTATCAGTGGAAGGCAGTGGGTACGGAGCGAGCTGGTGTGAAACGGTGTGCCTGGCTGCTCTGATGAAGAGGAATGGGAATAGCATTGCGGAATAAAGATGTAGTTAATGTAGAAGGGCTACTCTGTAACGCAACCTTCAGCACCGGCGCACTCAGGAGTAACGTAGTGGTGAGACACAAAATCGGTATTGCTCAGTACTTGCATAATTTTACCAAAAATGTTCAATGGTGAATATCTTTGCTAGTGCTAGCAGTGTGACATGTGCATGTACAAGAGCTTCAGATTTCATTGCTTGCGGAATCGTCAGCAAATCCCATGCTGGATTGGCGTCATGTGGCCAGAAGATTCACAGGAAACGACTGAGGCACATAATTTGGTCAGTCCTCATAAAATAAAATAAAAACAACATAGGTTGACTGGGAAAGCGGCTTATCGCGACCGATATTTATGTCTCTTGTTACGCGGCGACCTCAAGTGTACTATGACAGCAAATGAAGCAGTCATGCGCAGACTGACGTTGGTGTTCAATGTGTAACCAAAAGTCAACAGTGTTACATTAGTAAAATAGTTATTATAACCCACAATGTTTTCCTAAACCTGACCAAGTAGTTTCCTTGCCTAAAACTAACCAAACTGTTGCTCATACGTTGCAATGCTCCTGTTGTTTTGGGAACAGTGATATATGTCGTTATGGGAGTCACTGGAAACCAACATATTAAGTTGTTTTGGTATAAGATTGTGTTGAATTTTTTTGTTACTTTTTGCATTGTCAGCCTCACATTTCACTGTTAACTCTCCTGAAGTAGTAAAGGTTATTGACTTTCTACTCTCTACAACTTTGTGGTTGCACTGTGGATTCACCAGTTGCCCCTCCATTTGCTATTTATTAGACCATACTTGCTGTTACGACCATTTAACCGCTGGTGTCAGCAAATCTGATGGGACCTTAATTTTAACAATTGAGATTAAGAATTTTATTTATTTTTTTCTATAGAGTTTAATCAATAAGGTCTCAATAAACCATCAATGAAAGAATAAACAGTGGTTCTTAATTCTATTAGACTTTCTGTCTTCTGGCATTCACCTCTGTAGCACAACGCAGAAAGGATAAGAAAAACATTCTTTCCCTTTGACACCAGGATGGTGAACTCTGACCTCTGTGTATACTTAGCCCTTTCTCGCATAGTCTGAACCTTGCCTTTAATTATATTGTCTTTAAAATTGTGATTTTAGAAAATGTAACATCTTTTCTTTTGATTTTTTATCCCACTAGCAGCCATTTGAATGTGTTTAAGTTAGAGATTTCCGCCCGAACACACCAACTATGAAGCAAAGCTGATGTCTGTTTCATACCAAAATGTTTCCTGAGGATTATGTCCACTGTGTACACAGCACAAAGTGTAAGCGCCACCCACTACCTCAGGATAAAGCCATCACTGTGAGGTACAGTGATTAAAGACTGTGTCTTGACCTTGTATCCTTGACTGAGATAAACCCTCCAAAATTCCTAAAACAAACAAGCCACAGCTCTGTTAATTTAGCCTTCCAGCAGAAGCACTGAGGCTGTTGAAGCAGCCGTGGATGATTCCCCTTGTGTATGGGCCAATGTTAAGCCTCGAGAACAGGTAACAGTCAATCCATTAACCTTAGCTTTTAGCGGCTGCTTCATGTCACTACCTCTGAGTCCTGCGCACACATACAAATGTGCACGCTGCCACGTGGACACAACACACACACACACACACACGCACATACACCATCCCCCGCCTTGATAAATTTTTTTAATAGTTGCTAGGCAAAGACTTGAAAAGGTCAGCACAGCTCCTCTTGACATTGACTCTGCCATTGTAATAATAAGCTCTTTTCCCTTTCTTTCCTCTAACATCAACAATACCCTATCACTGAGCCTGAAGCCATCCATCCACCTCCCATATGTTGGCTGGCTATGGACACACAAACACACACACACACACACACACACACACAAATATATATCTACATGCAAAGTAACATAAGCATGCGAACACACACACATGAAAAGGGGAACATGGACTCAAAAATGGACACACACGCACACACAGACACGCACACACAGACATGCACACACGCATCATCCCCCCTTCCTAAGTGGGTGTCAGCAGCCATCTTCAGCTGGGTAATATGAAAGGCCTTCCAAAGGCAGGGGTCATGTTAAATTGTAACGCAAATGTTATTCCTCAATTATCCTTCTGGGGGAAATGTCAACCGCTTCAGGGGGAATCGGACCGGGCCGAAAGAGTTTGTGGGTGTGTGTGTGTGTGTGTGTGTGTGTGTGTGTGTGCATGTGCGTGTGTCTCTATGTGTCTGCCTCAGGCCAATGAGTCAAGCAAGTATTCACACTTCTGCTGTCCACTCTTGTCCCCTCACCCACATACTGCAGACACACATTCAAATTAACTTTTCTTATCTCTTTGCACGTGAGGAAGTCCGTGGAAATATTTAATATCAAGTATTGAAATTATTGAATATTTAGTAATGGAGTTTTCATAGTAAAGTAAAAAGGCATTTTTTAAAGAATATTATGGAGGGGATTAATAAAATGCTGGTTGTCTCAATTGAAATATGTAAAGTTAAAAATAAAAAAGTGTAAACATGAAAACTGAGATAGGCTAAGTATTTCCCCCCTACTGCTTTGGGCATATTTAAACACAGCACTGAGAATCAGGTCAGCATCTCCTCCGTAGTTATTTCCACAAGAATCCCCCATCCCGTGGATTCTTGCGGTGGCTGCCCAGTTGGGACCTGGGGAGTTTCTCAAGTGAATTTAATGAAAAACTCTGCTGTGATTGGCAGCTGAATGCCTAAGCTAACAAAGGCTCGCCTCAATGAGGGGTCAGAAGTGAAAATAGCGTTGGCCTTTGCCAGTGGCCTCCCCTGCCTGGCTCACTGGATATTACAAGTTACCAAATTTATATTTGCAATAACAAATTGACTCCAATTGGTCTAAGTGGGGATCAAGACCTGGCTGGAAATTTGCAGCGCAGCTAGGAAATCGTTTTGTGGACCTTTGTGGAAACAAGGGGTCACTCAGCGAGGCCTGAGGGGACACGAGGACAGCGGAGAGGACGGAGAGGAATAAACATACAGATGTGTGTTTGCATCTGTGCACACATACACACTCGGGCACCTAAATAACTGTTACAAGCACACATTTTATTTTGCGCCTTAAGGACACACGTGGATCTATCTTGAATATATCGTAAAGCAGTGAATCCCTGCCGTCTACACACATCTACATTTCCAAAAAAGATTTTGTTATAAACAGCCACACATTTAAAGTGAACAGTCCCATTCACACGCTCCATCAAATGAATAAATGGATGTGATATCATGCTTTAAACATGAAGCTCGGTGAGAACAAAGTCCATCCTTTGAAAAGGACTTAGGAATCATAACAGGATGAATGGTGTCCGTTATAACATTCTGTAACTAATAGCTGGATAATAGTAATTATGATCGTCCTGCCGGCTGCGACCGCACTCCTGTCAGGGACTGATTGTTCCCGGCCTCTCTCTTTTATTCTGTCTTTCACATCATTTCTCTTATCACTCTCTTCTATTGTGAGCACTGGCGGTTCGTCCCCATGGCTACAGCCGATGGTATCGTGTTATCAATGTAATAAAACTAAAGTGCTGGGCAGGAAATTGAAAGTGTATTCGTACAGGAAATAACAGTGCTCTGTCATAATCTACAGTCAAAAACATGTGTTCATCCACGTATTGTCTCTTTATCTGATGGCGAGGGGAAAACGTCGTGGTCAGCCATCTTTTTTTTCCCTCTTCTATTTCCTATTCTATTGTTTTTCCTCCCTTTCTTTCCCACACATTATGACCAATCGGGGCTTATTACGGCGGTCACAGCGAGATTGCCCCGATGTTACATCTGCATAAAACACCGTCCCAGCATCCGCTTGAAAAAGGCAATTAAACACGGGCATAACAAAAACCTCTGAGAGGATTAAATGGGATGAGATGGGATTCATGTCTTCTTAAACATTTCAGAGTAAAACAGTTTCAAAACGAGGTTTGTCAGATTGTCAGAGCACCCTAAATCTCTGTGAAAACTCTTTAAAATCAAAACAAACGACAAAATACCTCATATATCTGAGTATCCTTTGAACACAACACCACCTGGAGTGCGTGAGAAGGAGGACAAACTCCTCAAGTTTTTTTTAAACTGTGTGATTCTCCACCGATTACCACTTGGAAACAGTGCCGCAGTTTGAAATGACTCTGACAGTCTGATTGAAACTATCTGTAAAATGACAAAAAATTTAATATATCTTGAAATACCTGTTTAAAATGGTTAAAAAAAAACAAAAAAAAACAACTGTAATGTTTTGGTTATTTGCTCAATAATGGCCTTTGATTGCAGAGACCTCTCAACACATGTTTCTCCTCTGCTGTGCTTCAGAGAGAGGGAGGTAGCTGACACAAGGCCGCCCTCTGTCTGAAGTATTAGAAAACGCCCTCTACTGTACACGCTGTACTTGGAGAGCTTTCAGGGCTGTGTGTGTGTGTGTGTGTCTGTGTGTCTCTGTGCGTCTGTGTGTGAGCGTGTGCCACTATAATAGCATTCATAATTCGCAGTGAGTGGGTGGGCTGCAATTGGCACAGAAGGGGGATCCCGGAGCTGATGAGCATATAATCACTAATATGATTTACTAATGAATATAAAGTTAATCAGGGACCAAGAAACAAAGCCAGAGGATGCTCTTTGACACTCCTAATTTGCGACACAATCTAAGGAGTGTGCAGGGGGCCAAACAGTTGTCGGAGGAATCAATACCTCCTCGCCAAAATGAAAATATAAAATAATACAAAATAAAAGCATACATAAATAAATGAAAATACAATGAATGAAGGAAGAGATAAAGGAAGAAGACAAAAAAAAACCTGAAACATAACAGAAATCTGCTCTTCGCTTTTTTTTTTTTTTTCCCCCATCACACCTCACTCTTCTACATTGTTATTAGATGAATCACTTCCTTCCGTCCTCTCTCCTTCAGCGGTGACATGCCCACTCTCTAATTGGCTGACGTGGTACAGTGGTAGCGGTGGTAAAGTGGCTGGAAACATACAGCAAAAAAGTCTCATTTGCATTAAATTAATTAAAGGCCACACGGAGTTATATTCAAGATTGACTGCAGCAACGTATACGATTTTTTTTTTTCGTTCCTTTCTTCACATAATTCTCTTCCTTACACACACATTGTCTCTCTGTCCTCTCCCTCTCTCAGATGTGTGTCTGTGTGCGTGTGTGTGTGTGTGTGTGTGTGTGTGTGTGTGTGTGTGTCGGCCCAAGGCGCAGCTCTACCCCTCTTAGTTCTAATTGATGTAAATGGAAGGAGCGGAGAAGGCTTGGCGAGGGCTGACCTTGTTATATCAGGGGCGGCTCACCCCAATTAATCACAAGATTCCTGCCCAGATGCTTCAAGCTAATAAACAGCACTCCGAATCAAAAAAGTCCTCCCGCACTTGTACAGCCACTCCAATGATTGCGCTACCTGCTCAAGATTAAAGCCCACTGCGGATAGAGAGGGGGGGGGGCACACGTAGCACTTCTAACAACGCAGGGTGGCGAGATGAGTTAGTCAAAGGCAGATGAGGAGCCTATGGAGACGACTCATTTTTTTCCATTTCCCTTTCTTTTTTATCTTTTTTTTTTTTTTTTACCAACCAATTTAAGCATTTTACTGCAAATTGCATGTCAAATTACCCTTGCAGTGAAATACCCTTAATGAATCCGTCTTTTCTTGTGTAAATAGTCATTTTTCCAACCATTCCTCACCCTGTAATACTCACTGGGGGATTTTCGGGGATTATGGGAGCAAAATTATTTCACACATTTTAAAAGGATTATTTTTGAACAATGTGGGACACGTCAGTCTCCTCCGCGACGTACAATGGCCTCCCTGTGATTTTACCATTTGAAAAATACTACCAGACGATTGAATGCGGCGAACGGAGAACGCTCGCAATGCAAGGGGACTGCGATATGTTCGTACCATAATTACATTCAACATGGTATGTCCTGTCTCTGACATTCGAAAGGGAGACAACATGTAAATCCATCCGTGTTTATGTATGCAGCTGCAAACCATGCTCAAACATTTTAGGAATATTTCAAAGGTTGATATTTGTGATTGTTGCAGCCTTCCTTTTATTTCTTCACTACCACTCAGGTAGGAAAATGAAAATAAAATCCTCTATCAAAGGTCGTTTAAATGAGGATAAAACCTGCATGAGGTTGGTTCTGTATCGTTGTTTGTTTGCGAGTCGTCTTCATTCATTACGGAAATTGATTACACTGTCTGAGGGTAGCGGGCCCTGGTGGCTCCCACAGCTGGAGCCCCCTCAGAGCAGCTCAGTGCAGTCAGTATCGTGGGGTATCCTTCACTAACAATGCGAGGAAAAGAGAGGAAAAAAAAAAAAAAAAAGCGGTAGTGTAAGGCAGATACGGGTCAAGACATGGAAACGTACAGTAGGTAAGGGCAGAGCGTTAGAGCAAGAGGGAATGCAAACAAGGGATTGTAGGTAATATGAAAGCAGATGGGAAGTGAAAGAGAGAGTCAACATCCTGGCCAGCATCCCAGGATACACCAGCTGTTGCTGTAACTTCACCCCACACACACCCCACCTCCCCTCTCCTCCGCCCCATTCTCTCTCCTTTTTTTTTAGCACCGACTCTTTTTTCTAACTCTTTAGGACAGGAGAAGTGAACGCCGGCGACAAGCTCCTCCTTTTAAGTATTTGAGGATATCACATCACAAAGGCAGAGTTCCCCAGCACATTCACCAGAGCTGCAGGCCGGAGGAAGCTGAAGGAGCTGCAGCTCCGTCGGCCTCGTCTGTTCCCACGGTCGCCAAAATATACGATGCCTTTCAACAAGTTAAAGAGTTGGTAAACTTGCACTGCCAAAAGGTATTTTGATCATTTGTCATCTGTCATCTGTTTATTGCTTTTATAAAAACAACTTTCATCAGGAGGTTATCTGTCAATGCACAGTGAAGTGGACACATCTGGAGCAGAGTACTGAACATGTAATGTGTAACATATCACACCCCTTTGACTCTTACCAGAGCTGATTTTGAATTGATATTACATAAATCATTAAATATTGTTTTTTTTTAAAAAAAAAAAACGTATTTAACACAACACACAAATCACAAAGTCTATATGTCAATGTGTTCTTCTGACTTGTCGACTGATGTGATCTTATTGTTGTGTCTCTTTTATTACTATTTGAAATGTAGGTTTTTATTGTATTTGAGTCACAATTTTTTTCTTCAGAGCAGTTATGCAGATTCACATTTAATTTCAATAAACACGATGTAAAATATTTTAAATTCTATTTTAAGTGCTCTTCTCACCATTTTAAAGGTGTGCATATTCCTACTTTTGTTTAATTGCTTGATAAAGCTGATGTATATATTTCTTTTCTTGCTAAAACAGAAATAAATACACTATTTGTACATTTAAAACAACACAAAAACATTTGGAAATAGAAAAAAGAAGAAAAGAGTGCCTTGTC
>OMLP01021996.1:1306-13123 GCA_900302685.1 Spondyliosoma cantharus | reverse complement strand
GGCATATTTTATCACTGATCAAACATTAGTCGGCAGCTGTTGTAAACTTGTAGCTGTCTCGGTAGCGGTGGCGGTGACAGGCTCCGACACACTGCTGAGAGACTGAGGCCCAGCTGGCTGCTTTACTTACTTACATCCTGGCTTTGTGTGAAAATAAATAAATAAAGAAGCGATTCCTCTACCCCGAGCAGCGGTATTTCTCCCTCTCTCTCTCTCTCCTTTTTTCACCCCTTCTCTCGTTTGCTCACAACTTCTTCCCCCTCTCATTCACTCTTTCGCTTGTACTTTACTGTCGCATCGCTCCTTCTCTCCTTCAGCCTCCCTCCTCTTCTCTCCTTCCTCTGTCATGTCTTGTGATTTCCCAAACTGCATGTTCCGTGTCCTTGCAGTGTTAGCAGAGACACACATTGTGCATCTTGCAGCGGCTACCTGAGGGTGGAAAAAAAAAAAAAGAGAGAAAGTACGAAGAGCAAACATTGTACCTCTAGAGCCCGAGAAGAGAAGGCGTACGGGGGGGGACGTTTTGACAGCGCGAAGAGAGAAGGTGGGAACAAACTGTGACACTACAAATACTGTGCGCGTGTTTCGTTGGCGCGGTTTGCTCTCAGCAGAGTTTCGAATGTGATTTTGAAGGCACGAGGGACCGAGATGGCTACCTGATATCACGCCACCTGCTCCAGTCTAAAACGGGTTGTGTTGTCACCAAAAAAAAAAAGCGAGTTAGCTCCTGTTGTTTTCACCTTTAAAACAATTTAGTTCAACAAATGAATCTGACTGAAGAGTTATTCTTGATTTATATGCCTCATCACATTACCTTTATCCATATTATATGGGATGAACTATTGCTAAGCTAACATGACTATAAGCTTCACCAAAATTAATTACATTTTTTCATATATTCAATCATTAAAAGTTACATCAGCCTCCAGTAGAAATCAGTAGAGTTATGTGACTTGTGTTGTACTGTATGAAAAACATATTTGCCTCCATGTGGACACATTGTTAGATGCATGTTTGTGCAGGGTAAAACATCATTCCAAGCAAATATATCAATATTTCATTGCTTCATTTATTATGTAAATTCCTCAACTGAATATTTCAGTAATTGGTTAGGACATGAGACCCCCCCCCACACACCCACTCACCCCTCCCTCGCTCCATGTGTCTCTTTTGCACAAAGGCAGCGGTTGGACAGCTCACTGGTGGGAATTACCTTTTGGCTGGCACTAAATAATTTTTATTTCTAATTTATTTCATGACAACAGGGCACACGCGAAGGGGAGAGCCCCCTCAGCCAGCCAAAGTGCCTTGTTGGCAATGATTGATTACCCAATATCTAATTAGCTGAGATCCAATCACTTATTATGCAGAGCGCGGGACAAACAAACTTGAGTCAACTGTCAGCCGATTGATTGATGACACTCCCAATCCTGCTTTTGTTTGCTCAAATGTCCCGATGCTTGTTACAACCACCAAAGCTCGCTCGGACAATGCAGTCTGTCACTCTGATGGTGAGTTGTCGGCCTCCCGTCTTTTCTCGCCAACGGAAACACTCATTTTTAGTGTTTGTGCGTGTGTGCTGACAACATGTGTGTGATGCTTGTGTGTGTGCTTGTGTGCGCGCGAGTGTGAAAATATATTGTCGAGGACAGAGCGAGATTTGTCAGGTTGTTGGCCCTATTAAAGGCAGGTCTCCTCTCCTCACCCCGAGGGCAAGTTGATTTTTAACAAAGGGCAAGAGGGTAAAGGGAGCCATATCATGATTAAAAAGAAAACAATGATGAATGAAACGCGACGGACGCTGTTCATCACAGTCTCTTCCTCCTTTACGCATGAAACTTTCAGATTTCTTTCAAGATTCCTTAAAAAAAAAAACATATATATTATGTTTTGTATATTCTATGAAAGAACAAAGAAAAAAGAAAGATTGTGGAATTACTATATTATTTCTTTAGTTTTGAGAATTGAGAATTTTAATTTTTTGTGTTGAAATGAGCCAAAAAGTTCATTTAAAACATGGTAACCGTCAAACCAACAAAACAATAAAACAATAGAGTTTCGCTCCCATCGCTCCCATCCACATTAATCTTCCATCTCCAGGTCAAGTACACAACAGGAAGTATTCAATTCTGTCGACATTGCGTTTGTTGTCACTGTGCACATTTAACAGCTCCCTCTGCCTCATATAACTCACCGCTGAATCTACATACTGGTTACGCTGTGCAGTGTTGCCCTGAATCCGACACAGTCACTGTTATGGTAACTTCAATTGAAAGGTGTAAGATGCAGCGGTTGTCATTTTGAATTTATTGTACGGCAACAAGTGTCATTGGTTCCTCCAGTGAAGTTAGTATAGCAAAAGGAAAGCAGGATGTGTATAACCTGTCTCTACTACGCTATGGTTTCAGCACACTACAGAACTGTCAGCACTTATATATTGCTGCTTTATAGGGCGTACAAAATCAGAAATAGAGGTGTTTCCAATTTCCCAAATATTTACAATTCAAAAGATCAGAGGTATTTTGAAATTACCACACTGCCCTACTAAACCAAAGTGCAGTAACTATAGTTTTGGTAAAAAGTCATGATTGAAATCGAACTTTTAAATGTTTGTTTTATTGTGACAAATTGTCTTAGGTAAAGTTAACTCTATCATAGAGGAAATAAAGATGTAAAAACTACCTATGATTGCTGGACAGTCAAAAAACTTTGAAGAAATGTCTTTTTTTCACTTTCATTAGCATAGTTACTGAGGTTTGGCTATAGGGCACCAGCCAAAGGATGTGTGGAGTCTGAAACAACCACAAATTTGTATCTGAATTTATCTCAAATGTGTTTGTTTGGACTGTGTCCACATTCGTTTGTGAACACTCAAAGAACGATGATTACTCGGAGATGTGCTGCCACGATTAGCAACATACCAACGAATTCGAAGTAGATTCACTTTCGTGCTGTCCCATTAAAATCATGTATCTCCAAATTTGGTGATCTTAAATTTTTTAGATAAACTGAAGACTCTCTTACTTGAGTGACTATTTACCTATTTGTCTTTAGCACTGCTTAAAAATGCAATGCTGAACACAGGAGAGTTTGTCTCGTATCTGGTGAAAAGTTCATGTTTTGGAGATGGCCGATGGCATTTTATTTTTATTGTATTTTTTTCTACTCTACTCAATTTCTAACTATGCTTTTCAGAGTCACTGGTCTAGAAATAATATCCCTAGAGCAATGCCACAAAGATCTGCAACTTCAAATAGCGTAGATGTTACCCTGTCTCTTTCAGTGATATCCAACATTGAATTGCAACAGTCTCCATGTTGGACAGCCATGATTCTTTGGTCCTTTATTGTGTCGACACACAATTTATTACATTTGAGTTTGATTCAACATTCTTTTTCCTTTGAACGGCAAACAGCAGAGCGAAATGACAATTTGACATCATTAAAAATGCATAGCGACCCAGGGGCCTTAGAGGCTTCCATTAGTAAATAGGGTCGAAAACTCACTCAAATGTGCACACATACACACACACACACACACACACACACACACACACTGAGGGTTTGGAGGGGAAGGGGGGTGTCTTATCCAGAGCTGACATGTTCAAGGTTCAAGGATGTGGGCCTCTGAGATCCAGCTGTAATTTATTGTGAGATATTCAGCATCTGATCTCAGTGACAGTAGCCTCTGGCTTCTTTCATAAGAGCTATAACGTCTCTCTTCTAACCCTGGGTCTGTGTGTGTGTTTGTGCGCGCGTGTGCCTGCTCGTGAATGCGTGATTGCGAGCGTGTGCAGGTTTTTTCCCGCGTGTGTGTTTGTAAAGGTCGGACGGAGAAGGCAGCGAGGGTTGAATCCTCTGACATATATCAAACAACTGAAGACAGATGCCTGGACAGTATTAATCAAAACTTCCCAATTTCCTAAATAATTCATCATTAAATAATTAATTTGGCAGCTACAGGCAGCAGTTAAAGGGGGCTTGTGCCTTCCCGCTGGTTAGAATTAGTCCTTGTCGAGAGGCTAGATTGATATATTTATTATTTATCAGATTAATCATGGCTAGAGACATTAGGATCCACTGTTGAGATCATACCAGTCACAGCGGAGGAGGGGGGGGGCGGGAGAGGACCAAGTGAGAGAGAAAGAGAGAGAGGCAGGTGGCAGCTGTGTGTGGTGATTACAGTGCAAGGTGGTCAAGGGTACACTAGAGGGTCTGGACACACACACACACATATGTGCACATCAACACAATTTAAAGAGTGGGCGGCGGTAAGGATGTGTGTAGCCCCGAGCGCTTCTTGTTTCCAAAGCCAGTAGCAGAATAGAGGACGAGGGGGGGTAAAGGCAAAAGTGTCATTGATCCAACGGCTTCACAGAGGTCAGGGCGGGTCCTGGGGTCATTTCTGTTCACGATAAATGTCTGGAGAATATCCTCGAGGGCATGCTGACCGACCAGCTCATATCAAAACAATATCTGTCTCTTTCACACTCTCATTACCCCACCCCCCCATAACAATCTCCAGCAGATTTGTCTTTTTTTTGTGTTTGCTTGTTTGTTTTTTTTGGAATGTGAGCAGACTATCAGTGTGTCACTCTGAAAACCTTTCTGTATTAAAGTGGATTTTTAGCACAGTGCCAGACAAAATTTCTGTTTTATTGGATAACTTACTTTGTGCACATCGTATGAAGCTCTGCATATTGTTTGTCAGGAAAAAGTGTTTTTACAGTAAACAAAAAAAAAGTAATTGGTCGGCAATTGTGGCATATTTCAATGTCAAAACGGTTGTCACACGGGGCACCATTATAATTACTTGTGTATCAGTGTACGTTTTTTTTGTTCCAGCAAACTCGACTCATTTAAGACAAAACATTGTCTTCTGACTGCAGCGTTTGAAGTGCTGTGACATCCTCTTATCTGTCAATGAAAGCTCGGTATAATTTCCTTCCCTCCAAACCGTAACACTGTCCTCAGTAACAACTGTGTCCCGGGCAAATTATATGAAACCTCAATGTCATAATCAGTTTTCTTAAGCCATGCATGGTTTAAGAAAGATGGTTTTGATGTAAACAAACTATTTTACTTTCATTAAAAGGCTTTCTTAGGGTTAGGGTTTTCTGACAATTTGTGGTGAAACATTACCTCCAAAAAATTCAAAAGATGTAAAAAGCTCTTTCTTAACTTTGAGTCCGTCATATATATAATCTTCAAAACTTGTAGCTTTGTAAATCAAAGGGTTTTTTTTATCACCTTGTGACCTTATAGTCAAAATATGTTTGTTTTTTTATTGACTGGCCTTTTATGATTTAGCTGTTATGATAAAAGGTTTTTCATATATTTTGTTTCTAATTTGTTATATTTTTTTAGAATCAGAGTGCCTGCATTGTCACTAGTTTTTGAACTGCCCATTGTACGACTCAAATTGTATCTACTGTCTCACGTAGAAATTTCCTTTTTCTTTCCTCTTTCTACAGTTGTAACTTTGTGTTCCAAAATTCCTGCAAAGTTACAGTCAGTGATTGATTAAGTTAATTGATATTAATTTTACTAAAACATTTTTTTAAAACAAGTTGAAATAATGTAAAATAAGTTGTTGAGCAGTTTGCTATTGTTAACTAAAAACAATACAGTGCCAACTCAGTCACACACAGAAGCGTTCAATACTGTAGACCTGCCACTCTACTAGATGATACCATGTCATTGTGTACCATCAGGGGGCGATAATGACGGAAGACAGAAATAACGTATAAGTCTGTAATAGGCCCAGTAGGAGATATTGTTCTGGTTTCTGAAGCAGATATCTTTGTCATGACATCTGTACAGAGGATGAAACGTTCTTAAAGTTCTGTTTGATTAGGGGCATGGCTGCTTTGAGTACCAGTTAGCCGCTAGTAGTCTGGCTAACTGTCAGCAACCAGGCTTCGTTCAGCCTCAGCTCAACTGAGACTCATCTGCAAAGCTGGTAAAAGCCAAAGCTGCAAAAAGCCAGAGCTTCACAATGACTTTTCGGAAACCTATGGTTGGTGATACGCAGACTACGTCCAAGTCTTATACAGTGATTTAACTTTCTTTGTTTTTCTTCATCTTTCGTACAACCTGAACTTCACAGAATAGGATGGAGCGAGAAAACCACCTCTCTACTCTACTCTTGCAGGATTGTACACACTACTGCTCCCAATGTTGTCTAAATTAGGTATATATACATGATGTTTATGCACCAAACTGATGAATGTGAAGGTTTGGATTCAGCCATTCAGTCACTGCCTCTGAGCTGAATGTTCAGCGGCATTACAATAATGATGAACCCAAGATTATCACTCGTGTCATATCCCTTGCTGTTGGAGGACATTTAAGCCAAAACACTCTAATAATTAAGCTTAAACCTCCACTTCTCATGCAAGACTCTTGTGCCCCTTGTGTCACCCAACACTTTCAGAGGAGACGCGTTTGACTGTTCGGCTGAGAAAGCAGCTGTACTTGCCACTGCGTGTTAATTGAAGCGTAGAGATTGAAATTACTATTCCACCCCATTCACCCTTCATCTCCTCTCCCTCCTTTCTTATCGCACAAATGGATCTGGCCAGCAAATTTAGAGGGGTAATTGTACATCAACATCACAGATACTGAGATGAGAAGTGAGAGGGGCGCTCCCCACGCTGTGCCCGGCTTGCACTCCCTCGCCAACACAATCAAAAACGGGCTCATGTCAGTGTGAAAAACCCATTTGTGTTCAAAAACAAAACACATCCTCGACTAATAGCGGGCTAAATCTCTCGGTTATCACCAGCCATGCAAAGCAAGACCTCATCAAGGGGGCTGCCCGACCCAGGTCCTCTCTCTCTATTGGGGAAAAAAAAAAACGGAGGGAGGAATAAAAGGTAGGGACTCAAAAACAGGATGCCCCTTTTGTGGAGAGGAAGAATCCATTTTGCGAGATGATTCGGCTTCAAATCTGCAGGGACTAACCCTTGACATGAAGTCATATTGTGTTGGAGTTTTAGCCCTAAATTCATACATCAATTATTTACCGTCAACGCCGATTGTGTAAGCGTAGGAAATTACGAGGGATGGGTATTTTCTCTCAGGCAGAAAGAATGTGATACAGCGGATACACCCAACCTAATGTGCCGGACCCAGTGTCCACGCAGTGTCCGAGGGAAGAATTATTTATGTATTAGAAAACAGTGTGCTCGGGCAAAGGAAAAAGGCAGACACATTATTTTAAACCTTTCATAACACGCATCAATATTTCAGCAGAAATAAATAAAGGATGGCGGGCTTGTTTGGAGGACAGCTGTAGCTCGCTCCGCTTGGCTAGCTTGGAGCGGGGGCTCTTGGGATGCCACGCATACCAGCCCCCAGTAAAACCCCTCCATCTCTTTTTAATCATCCACTTAGAACGGGGTGACTGGAGGAGCTGTCAAGGTGAGCTCCTTCGACGGGAGGGGATGGATATATTGGAGTTAAAAAAAAATGGGGAGGGAGGAGTCACTTTTTGGTGGGGAGACAAACGGGGGAAAAAAAACAAAACAAAAAACATGTTGCTTTGTTCGGCTGCGGTGTCTTCAGTTTGAACTACAAGTCAATTTCTCTCGAGCGACGGCGGCGTGGTTAGCGAGGCCAGATGTCCCCGCTGTGTCCTGTGAGAACAGGACGGTCGCCGAAATATTCTGATTGCAATTAACTGTTGCTGATGGAGGAAGAGAGGCAGCGAGAACGGAAATACGAAGTGAGAGAGAGAGAGCGAGCCCTCCGAATGACTCAGGTAGCGAGTACAGTCGTCTTGAACAAGAGCTGCTGGCTGTGATTCCACAAACACCTTTGCATCCAATTACATTTCGTCTTGATTACCTCGACGCCGCCGCGTGTTCCACAACTCACCTCTTGACAATTTTAAAGGCTTCACCAAGCCAGTGGTTCCTGTTTTTTGTTTATCAAGTTTGTAATTACTGCAGAGCAACGTGTTGCTTACTCATTACATAACAGTCTAAAAAAAAATTATTGTCGAGCGAAGGGGAAACATCGCTGACTTAATAGTCAAATTGATTACAATGCCATGTCTGCCGTTTCTCTCTGCAACACAATCATTCTGTCCTTTGATTTGTTCCCCCTGCATTTGGAAAAAATCAATTCTCCCAGGACTGAGAGAGAGAGAGAGAGAGAGAGAGGGGCCCAGAGAGAGGGAGAGAGCTTCTGTTGCAGGACAAGGTGTAATGTGTTCTATTACAATCCCAATTGAGCCAGCAGGATGCTAAATTAAAGCTCATTTAAACGGTCCACCGCAGAGTGAATTCAAACCCAGGCTCCACGGCTGTTAGCCAGAGATGTGTGTGTGTGTGTGTGTGTGTGTGTGTGTGTGTGTGTGTGTGCGGGCACATCACACAGAGTTTGTCTCCCCCTGCCCTCCTCACATGCATGTGCCTGCACAGGGAGCCACAGGGCTGTGGGAATGAATGCCTTCCTCTTTTTTCTTTTTTTCACGCTGACATCTTTTAAAGGTCAAAACTCTGCAAGGAAATGTAGAGAAAGGACAGCTAACACGAGCTGGATTCTGTCCTGTTTGTTTGACAGCTCTGTGCATTGGTTAGCTTCCGCAGGAAGAGGAGTTTTGCCAAGAGAGATGCATTTACATCATCGATTAGGGCCCAAGTACCGCTGTAAATATCAAGTAACAACACAAGGGGAGGGAGTGTGACATTGCTCCTGCGATTTTACTGCATCTGTTACCCCGCTGGAGTAAAAGTAGCTTTCTGTTTTCCTGATACTTTACCAGTAGACAGAGTGAAGTTACAGCATAAATAGGAATGAAACAACATGAGCAGAAAATCATTTGTCCTTGACTTGATACCAGTGATCACGGCAGTGCCTCAAATGTTTATTTGACTTTTTTAAAGTCTTAAAGTTTTAAAGGAGACCTTTTATGATTTTCTGTCTTCTGTTTTTTTTCCCCTTTTCTTCAGTGTGCATGTAAAATTCATTGGACGTAAACAAGGACAGGTAACCACACCAACAGAAGCTCCTCTCTCCCACAGTAAACACTGCTCCTGTGAATGCCTCGTCAGTCGTCCCGCCATTAATTCTGCGTCATTTTGACATCACACTATCACACACATAATTTATGTCCAGCAGCTAGCTTGGTGCATAAGAATAGATTGCAATGTTGTTAGCAGTGTTGGCTCAGGCATGTGTGAGCTGACAAATCAGAGGTGACTGGGTATTGTGGGTGGGGGGGAGCCTGAAAGAGACAGAGGAATACCAAAATATAGAAGAAAAGTTGCCATAAACCGAACAGAAGGCTCCACATGTGTTAAATTTAAGTGTAAACACTTCCAAATCCACTTGTTTGTCCCCTGTCATGGTGAAGTAGTTAGGGTTAAACCCCTAAAACCTTCTTAACGTCTACATGGGGACGTTAGCATGCATTTGTCTCGTGTTAATGCCCCATTAATCTATACCAGCACAGGGGTATTCAGTGTGTCTGTGGTCCACTCATCTTGTGCACACAAAGCGCTTTTTTATCCCAACCGTCAGTGTCTGAGAGGGAGGCCTCCACTGCTGCCTCTCCTCCTCTTTTAAAAGCCCTCTCCTCCACCCCACAAGCCAATTGGATCACCGCTGCTTATCACAGGCAGAGGCAAGTCTTCTCTGAATATAAAACATTTGTACTACTGCCCTCTAGGGATTCTGTAAAGGCACCGAATCTCATTCCCAAACAACAAATGTTATCAAGGAGCTTCTTCTGTGTCTGCTTTCTCTGGGGGTGCCACAATACACAGACTATCTGCACGGCTCGACACCGGAGTGCAGAGACAGGATGTACTTCAAGGGAAATGCGATGAGATTCTCACTCTGAGCGTGTTTGCATGTGTGCGTAGGTTTATTTTTTGACACGTTAACACATGTAGACCGGTGGCCACTTGAGAAATCGTGGCCGTTGCCAACGGATGACTACTACATCAGCGCTTACCAGTGTTACATTATTTTAGAGCGCGGTACAACGGGAAGCCGTGTCGTCGAAACCGATACGCATCAAAAAAAGTTTCATTCAGATGTCACTTTAAGGAGTAACAGGTCGTATGCCACTGAGTGTTTGAAGTGAACATATCACAACTTTCTTAGTTAATATCATAAAAAAGTCAAAAAGCTTTTAAATATAATGAGGATTTTTTTTTTTTTTTTTTTTTTTTAAACTCTGTGACAGAAAAAAATACTTGGTTCTTTCCATATTTGTTGCCGAAATGAAATGTTGGCATTGTGTGTTTCTAGAAAGGATGAATGCATGAAATAGGTACTTTTCATACATATCGTCAGTCAGGGGCAAGGGTGAAAGTAGTAAACAGGGCACTGGCCATATGGGGTGGTACACCAGCGCGCAGAGAGAGAGCACTGGAAGGGCATCCAAGAGGGCTCTGCATCATGTTTCTATCTACCACAGGGGCACTTTCACAGCGTTTCTTCAAACATGGGGGCATCTGCGGGGGCATTCTGCTCCCCTGCACCCCCCTCCTTAGTCCACTAATGCATATCATATAAATATTTGTATATTATTACATATCACATCACGTTCAGATTACATGTGTTTGTTTGTCTTTCTGACTCTCTTAAGAGGAGCAGTGGTGTGGTTGGTGGTGTTGCAACATGAGATGGCTGTTTAAGAACACGTTTAAACCAACAAAACCAGATATTTTTAACAGGATATCGGGACGTTTTCTAGCCATGTTTATGCCGACAAGAAACAGGTTTTTTTTTAAAGCAAACCGTGATCTGTTCCTGAATGTAACAAAGTTTTTGTTGCACTGGACCGGGTCATAAGCAATAGCGTCGTCACAACACATGATTGAAAACTAAAAAGGGAGTTGAAGGTAAAACCTAAAAAGATGTTTCAACATATCTGTGTTTTTTCAGAGACATACAATGCCAACACGTATTCTGCCGATTGGGTTGTTCTTTCAGCGATGGCTGGCATCACATCACAGCTCTCTCAGGCCGTGCTGAGGAGAATGGACAGATGTATTTCTTCCCTCGCGGACACCTGAGGAGAATTAAAGGTGCCAGTTTGAGCCTGTCAGATCTTTACACCCTCCTCCGGTGCTGCTCTCCTCCTCACAATAAACTGTCCCTTTTTATGCGTTTTTTTAGTTCACCCACTTATAATCTGGAGGAGATAGCTCGCTCTCCATAGCTGCGAGCGGTATAACTCTTCCCTGCCTTGCTTTATCTCCATGTTCCTACAAGCCGGCTTGAATGGGGAAACCATTATCTCTGGGCTCACAAAGGAGCCAGACGTCCACATTCAAGATGTTCTATACATGATATATTGATCAATTCGCAGACACTAATAGCATTGTAATGAATGGAGAAGGGGGACAGAGTTAATGTCTCCAGGGTTCATGCAAACTGCAAACTGCAAATGAAGCACTCAGTGACACAAAAGGTCTGGTCCGGTGAATTATAATTAGACCCCGGCCTCAATAAAAGTCAAGGGGTTGTTGCAGAGCCCTCCGCTTAATTTACTACCGTCTCCGATGACAGCCCAAAGAAAAGGCTCTGGTTAGTTGAGGGTAAGATGTTCAAGTCATTTACAGTGTTGATATAATAGAAGCAGGCTCCGAGAGCTACATTAAATGGTAAGCTAATATTTTAGGATCACTCACATAAAAGCGCCCGGCGAGTTGTTACTCACGGTTGAGCTTTAGTGTCGAGTGCAGCCTCGCTAATAAATAGTTGTGAAATTAACCAATTTCAGAGGCAGCCAGTGTTTTTTTCTCCTTCTCCCCGGGGGCTTAAGGGAAGAACATAGAGGAGCTGGAGGAGTGGA
>OMLP01021993.1:0-14964 GCA_900302685.1 Spondyliosoma cantharus | reverse complement strand
CACACGAGACCCGAGAGCGGCCGAGGTGAGATCGCTGCGCCGTCGGAGCTGTCCAGTGCGCCGTGGTGCTGAACTCCGCTGTGCTCCTGCTCTGCTTCGTGCTCCTCCGCCGGCTCCACTCCACCTCCGTCATATTCTGGGGAAAGGATTAACAACGTCCCGATTATCTGCTGATAGCTGCAAACTTCTCTTTTCCACACGTCGGAAATTACAGCTCAGCACCAGCCGTGGACCGGACCGGAGCTCCAGGACGTTAATAAGAGTTTGTTGAGAAGTTCGCCTCTGATCTGTTGGATTACCCCCCTGGATGGTTGACGTCTGGGCACACAGGTAAGACAAGGCGAACCTCGTCGGTGTTGAGTTTGTTTGTTGGAGCAGAAAGTCTCGTCTCGTCTCGTCTGTCCGCCCGGACCCGCTCTCACACAGCCGGCTTAACCCTCCTCACCCACCGGAGAGGTGCCTCCTGATCCAGCGGGTCAGAGAACATCTCACAATCTGCTGCTTTAATCTGTCGCCGCTCCAGTTTCCCGTCAGCAGGTCCCGCAGGTCCCGCAGGTCCCGCAGGCTCCTGGTGGGTTCTGGTGGGTTCTGGTCTTGTGTCCGGACGCGCTTCTTCTCCTCCGTCAGTGTGTTTGCGGCGCCACGTTGCCCGCAGCTTTTAATTTATCCGCCTGGTACTTAGTGCGTTATTTTCCTCCTCGGTAATCCCTGAGTGACACCGTTAGCAGCAGAGGGATTATACTTTTGTTTTTCAGCCTCTGCTGCCACCGGGACGCTGCTGATGTCTGAGAGGGAAATCTGGGGTCATGCGTGTTTTGTATGTTTTAACGCCGCGATGGTGCAGCAGATGGAGTCAGAGCAGATGGAGTCAGAGCAGATGGAGTCAGAGCAGATGAACCTAAAACCAGATTAAGTTCTGCCATCGATACGATTCACAGGCTGAGATCCTTCAAGACGGTTCCGTCGCAGCCTGATCGTCAGTTCTGGAGAGAAATCTGCTTTACGTGACAATAAATACCACAAAATAATAATATGATCACTTCTGACACTGTAAACACGTCACAGTGTCTGTTAGCTGGTGGGATGTAACTAGTTACTCTAGTAAGATACTTAACTACACATTTA
This sequence comes from Spondyliosoma cantharus, assembly GCA_900302685.1. Lineage (NCBI taxonomy): Eukaryota > Metazoa > Chordata > Actinopteri > Spariformes > Sparidae > Spondyliosoma > Spondyliosoma cantharus. The sequence goes on along the minus strand of OMLP01021993.1, from coordinate 13,839 downwards.
CTTTTCTTACTGCATTCTTCAATATTTCCATCAGGGAAACAATGTTAAAAGCTTTAGTTACTCCTTAAAAAATCAATGTGTTAGTAATAGATTACACTTCCCAACACTGACGATCATTTACACATTGGTACAAGACTAACAATACTCTGCAGTGATGTCACTCAGTGGCTGTGTTGCATTGTGGGTAATGTAGGCACACCGGGTTTTAAAAGGAAGAAGAGTATGTGGGATAGAAAAGGTGATGTCATAAAGAGACGGACCAGCGGACTGCTTTTAGAAAACCTGGCGCCTCCATTACCCACAATGCAACATAGCCGCTGTGTGACATCACTGGAGGCAGTTTGTCAGATTGCATGCAGCTTCTAGAGCCACACAAAGGATTTAAACTACATGTTTCACATATGCAGTCTCACTCTTTAATGTGTAAAAATAGTGGCGCTGCCCTTTAAGTTTGATTTTGAGTGTGTTATTGTGAATTTGACTGAAAAACAAGTTGTTTGTGTGTCTGGCGTCCCAGCGGGTCTGAATCCTGACGACATTATTAATCTAAGCAGGAGAAAACAATGTGCGTGTTGCTCTCTGAAAGCTTTCCGTCTCTATATTCCACATCCTTTGTGATTCACAAGGCGCACAGACGCTAACGAACCCGACACGTTCCACTAATTACAGCAGTAATTTAAATTCTTGTAGAGGAAGTGTGAATGCTACAGAAAGCGTGCAGTCTGAACGCTCAGCCATCTGTACGCGTTTAACAGTCCGACTTCAGTCTCTCTTTACTCCCCAACATGCATCCACTTTATCTGCGGAGGCTCTTTGAAACCACAAGATATAATCTATTTCCAGTGGCGCATTAGATGAATGAGAGGATCTGTTTTTCAGGGCAGCACTCACTAATTGATTCTCCAGTTGAATACGAACCAGGGACCCAGTAATGTATCATGTACGGGCCTTATACTGTATTTTATATATCGAGGAACATTACATTTACATTTACTTAATGTTTTTGTTTTTTTCAAGCTGCTGTGGTTTTATTCATTTGAAGAATGACTTCTATGTGTTTTCTGACTGAGGTCTTCATGAGAGTATAGCGAGGATACTCGTGCTCGTCTCAATACCTGACAGTCGGCTGTGGAGGGAAAAGGAAACACAGATAATGCGGTCGTCGTGTTCAGCACGACTCTTTAGCTTTCTGCTCTGAAATCATACCGACACACTCGGTTATGTTCAAACCAACCAGGACATTAAGAAAGCCACGCAGCAGCGTTCAGGACATTTCTCCGTCACACCGGGACCACAGAAATTCTCTCCTGTCTCAGATCCAATTAAGCCATTTAACAACAGGTAGGAGCCGCTGCCAGCTGAGCAGGTAGCGGTGTTAATGGAGCTGCTCTGCTTTTCATTACAATGACTTTCTTCGAACGCTGCGGGGAGGCAAAGGCTCTTGAGTCTGTAATGCTTCTCAGTCGAAAAGAAGAAAATAAATGGCAAGAAAAGTGATCGAAGCGTTTCAATCTGAGAGGAGAAAGAAGCGCGTGTGAAGGTGAGGGCACCCGGTAATGGCAGCTGGAAGCAGGAGGCAGATTTGGCTGATATGACAATAAAACTGTATGTTGGGCAGGAAAATTGCGATAGCACTTGATAATGGCACCGTTTTAGGGTCTTCACAATGATCTCAGGTGTCCTGGCGTCGCAGCGGGTTCAAAAATCTTTACCAATTACCCTCTGAGGTGTGTTTACGGGGCTGTTTCTGAGAGCAAACCAGTGTTAAGAAGCATATTTTTCACAGAGTGTTACTTCTGCGTCTTTCTGTGCAGATGTGAGAAGCATCCTCGAATTCAACTTCTCAAAGCTAAGGCACGTCTGAAGCACTAGGATCTCACACCGGGCCTTCATGGAGACGGAGACATCTATTCTAATCTCACCACATGTTTTTTAAAGGGACTCGTGGGAGATCAAACATCGACACCGCGTCCCGTAAAGCTTTCCCTGCATTCCTCTGGGATCTGTACGATCTTCTTCATGAGGTGCCTTGTAGCGTCCGACATCATGAACAAAACACAACTGTTAGTTTTCAGTTCACAGTGCCGCTGCGTTTCATTTATTTAGTGAAGGACGCACAAGAGATTTAGAAACACGAAACCCTCTGAATTCATCATTATATCATTTCACTCTTCTCTCTTGGTATCCGGTCACGTTTCGGTTTTATTTGCACAGGTTTTGAGATAAATGTCTCCGAGTACATCTGAATACAATGAACATGATCACTTTCCTTGTGGTGTCACTGTTCACGTGACAAAGACAGCGGTAGGCCACTGCAGATATTTCATTTCACTGTTGAGGAAACACTGACCAGAAAAAGGCACTTTCTGAGGAGATGCCGATGGTGGAGAATTGAACGATACTTTAGGGTTTCTATGCAGCAGCACTGTGGACGCGTTGATGCACAAGATTCAACCGTGAGCTAATGGACTGAAGAAAATGCAGTCTGGTTATAACTGTAAATGTGTTTTTGTTCTGTTGAGTGGTTGAAGTAAATAAAAATGTCAGGCACATCTTTCGTGTTCACTTAAGTTAAGTAGCTACCAGAGGTCGGCCACCGACACCAGCACACGCCTGCAGGCGGCTCACAGACACTCACGCCGCCATAATGTGAGTGGAGGTGCCGGTAGCAGCGGACCGAACCACTGCGAGGCTTATGGGGGGGGGGTTACAATGGCAGAGGCTACTTAGGGGGGCCAGAGGGGTACAATAATCATTGACCCGGCCAATTATCAAGGCAGATATTCATCATTTTCCAATCATCAGTATCAGTGATTGTCAGATTGCTGATCAAATAAACAAATGAATGTATTAACTGCATTAATGTATTATACATCTGCAAAGTACCTAGTAAATAAATGTATCAAGTAAATTAGCAGAAAATGGAAATACTCCAGTAAAGTCTCTGAAGATTTTATTTAGGAACAGTACTTTAGTAAATTGTACTTGCAATTGCCCCAGTGAAGGTAGAGTAACACACCTGGTTGTCTGAAAGAGAAGCAGGTTTTTATATTCACTGATCTGGATTACTGGTAATATTCCAACATCACAAAGTATATTTAATTCACTTCCGTTGTGTTCAGTGGGAGGCAGAAATATTAAAATTGATTTTTCAAAACTCGGGTGAACAGAACCAAATCAGCAAGACAAAAAACCAGTGGAGCTGAAGAGAAAACATGTTCTCATGTAATGATGGGGAACCAAACCTTTAAAGGAATAGTTCCACCTTTTGGGGAATGTGCTGATTGGTTTATTTCCTGAGAGTTCGATGAGAAGATCAATATCACTCTCATGTTTGTGCCCAGAGCTGAAGGCCGATTAGACTACAGACAGCGAGCAGCTGGTCAAAACTACAGTACACTATAATTAAAATGTTTTTTACTTGAGCCAAACACAGACATTTATTTTTAAGTGAATATTCATGGTTAGAGAATAAGATACGCCAAGTAAGAAGCAACACAGCACCTCTGTACGGGATCTCCACTGTTTCCCTGGCAAACGCCAAGAAGTCTGAGCGCAGATCTTGCATGAAAACAAGAAAAGATTGCACAGATTTTCCTTTTGACAAGCAGGAAGGTATTTAAACTTCAAGCAGAGACAGAGTTGAGTGGATCCTTTCATCAAACAGCGAGAAAGTGAAGATGTGTATTAACCCGAGTCAGTCGCCTGAATCAGTGTTTCTGCAAACCATGGAGATGTTGAAACTAAACTTTGCTGTATTTCATTTCGCGTCACTTAGGCACAAACAGCATCAGCTCACAGTTTGTTTGGGCTTCAAATACATGTTGTGTTTTTTCATAAAGCAGCCTGGAAGTTGTGGTTAGATCTCCTCAACAGTGTTCAGTGGATTCACACTCACAAATGTTGACAAACTAAAGTTAAAGTTATCCAGTGTCTTCAGGCTAACACGTGTTAATACGCAGCGGTTTTATATATGCAAAATAGGTGTGATCCCTCGTTAAAGACATCCAGCGACTCTGAGATGAAACTAAACTGACTCACACATGTCATTTACGTGAAATAACATATTTTGTAGAAATGTCAATATGGAACATTTTCCAGGTTTGCAGGAACGTTTACCAACATTTTCTTCTGCAGTTCTGATTTGACACAAAATCTTAATTTTTCATTTAATTCTCCGAACAGTCCTGAGTCACTGTACCTGCGTTGACTCTTTCTAAACAAGCCAAGTGAATGTTTGACATTCACAGTCACACACATTAACACCTGGGAGTTTCCCATTGCAGCCACAATGACTCCACTGGAGCAATATGGAGAGTAAAGCACTTGTATAACGGCCCCATCAGTGCTGTTTGTACTCTATTTACTTCTTGAACCCTCCACAAGCAGTTGACCGGCAGCTCTTTGTAAGGACGCTGGCTGCCTTCAATGCAGGGAAAAACATATCACGAGCCAACAGAACAAATAAAATCATTATTAATATTTGTGCATGTAAAACAAATGAAGCAATCAGAATCAGCTGCTGGGAAACTTCTTCCTGTGAGAATCTGCATTTCAAATGTTTTCAATAGGGTTTGATTCACAATTGTTAAGGCTTCATGTTTCATCTCTCAATAGCTCAGCCCCAACCCACCTCAACAATAACACTTCTAACATTTCTTTCCCCTCTTCCATCTCCCCTCTTCCCACTCGGAGCGAAGCTGCAGCCGCTGCCAGCTCCCATCTGTGTCTCTGTGACTGTCTTTGTTGTTCCCCTCTTCAATATGTGGGATTGTATTGTGCAGTTGGACCCACACACATTGAGATATGTTATCCTGCTGCCATGTTTAAGAGACACTACCTCCTGACGTTCTTGTGTCTCCTGGCAAGGAGGGGGGTTTGTTTGATGCAGCGAAAACCAGTTTCTCGCTTCCATTGTGCACATTGCATTTCTCCTTTATACGAGTCCGCTGCTGCTGAGAGCATGCAAGCAAAGCTGATGAGAACGGTTGTAATGTTGCATTTCATCGCAGATTGTACCTTACATGACAAACAAACTGGATTTATTGGTGTAATTTAGATTATTAGCACATGCTTAGCTTGCTGTAATGATGTATGAGAATGTCGACTCCGTGTGCAGTGAAGTCAAACATCTCTACTGGATCATATTTCTTTGCTTGGAGGATCAGTGTCAGGCAGCAGAATGAGGCTGTGTCTCCTGACTTCTCAAACAGCTCCAGGTCTCTGGAGCATGACCTCTTCCACTCCGCGTCTTGATTGAACTCCAAGTGGATTGTTAAATTGTTATTGTCATAACCCATTTCGTACTGTACGGCAGAACGAGGCTTTTGTGGCTACTTTTAAAAGCCGAGGTCGGGTGAAATATTGAGACACCTCCGTCTCCGTCTCGGTGCTCTCTGGCAGCTGGTCAGACCGTATTAGACGCAGCACAGCCCTGCAGGGTGAGGGTCAACAGGCTCCGGGTTTATGAGCTCATCCTGCAAGTGAGCTGCAAGTGAGCTGATGGAAACCACGGCTTGATGGTCCAGACCAGAAATTCAACGTACTGGTACCATTGGGCCGACAAAGTCTAGTTGTTGGACTTTACAGACTGGCAGCTTATTAGTGGTTAAGACCTGTTAAACTAATGGACGGCTGTCGTTCAAGTTCCCTCCCTGTGAATCATGTTGTTGTTGCTGGATAGTAACCAGATAGTAAGGAACTATCATCTAAGATAAGAAACACACAGTTTACAGGTCTAAATACTGCAGGTGTTTTCTTATAAAGATACTTTTGCCTTCGGTCGTCTCTGTTCCGCTCACAGACGGTGAGTTCTGATGTTCAGAGGCTGATGGTGTCGGTTGCGAGGCCTGACGGGAGTCGTCACCGTCTGCCTGTGAGATAATGATGCTGTTGTGTGCTGTTTGTTGGGAAACACTCGGGTGGAGGCGGGTGTTGCGGCGGTCTGACCATGCGTTTCATTTTAATGGCATTGCAGGTCACAGTTCACTGTTCGCCGCCGCCGTGGCCAAGTGTGACGGCATTGTTCCGGGCACAGTACAGTAGATCAGATCAGTGTGATTATGTAATGATTGTTAACAATGGGAGAGCTCAGTGAGCCTCTGCCAGGCTTCTTTCCTTCCTGCAGCGACGGCCTGTACCTCACCACATTTGAAATGGTCTATAAATTAAATGGCTATAAAAGAAAAGTCAAGGTCTTTGCTGCCGCCGCCTCATATGTGGAGGCTCCTGCGATCATAAATGATTGTAATGTGGACCATATAATGCCAAAGTCCCCGCTGTCAAACCTGTGTCATACACAACTTATGGGTGACTCTGGAGGCCCCGAACCTCTGCGGTGCACAGAAATATACCCTGCCGCCCCTAATTGTTTATAATCCTTCTGGATGAATTCAAAGGCAGAACTTGAGTTGATGGTACACAGTCGGCTGTTTATAGTTCTCAGATGTAGATGGAAATGTGCACGACAACAGATCCAGTCGAATCATTTCCTCACTGGGCAGTTATTCAGAGCTGCGATGAATAATAGGCTCTCTGAGGAGGAATCACATTTTCATACAGAACAAACTGGAAGCTGGATGCTGGTCACAGTGTGTCAGATTTTCAAAATAAAATAACTACTTTCTCAAAACGCTGCCCAACCATGGCCAGCTCCCTCCAGATGTGGACTTCCTGTTTCATCTGTTGTTCCTCTCTTTATCGCTCACCTTCATACAGGTGTACTCTTCACACTCATTCTCACTGACCTCTAGTGGATCAGCGGGTGTATTACACATTTTGGCACGAGACTAGGCGGCGCGGGAACAGCTGGAGCTGTAGTTACTTTAATTTGGATAGAACACATTCAAATGAAAACAGCGACAGGCTTGTAAGCTTCAAAGATTAGATCGAACAATTATTTAAATCATTAAGTTCTATCCGTGTCATAAGCAGCTGCACCTGCACCGTCCCAGTTTGTTGGTGCGTCAGCAGGATTACACAAAAAACTACCGAACGGATCGTCACATAACCCGGATGGAGGATGAGGCTCAGCCCAGAATACACCCCGCTTTGCTGTGGATCTGGATCAACGGTCCGATCCAGGACTTTCTTCTCACTTTGTTTAACATTGCCAGATTTTTCGACATTGTCATTACATTGCTGGGCCTTGGCGGAGGCATACGCTCTTTTTTGGAGCTATGCTAGTTCCAAAAAGTAGTTAGGATTAGTAAAATAGTAAAATTGATATTCATTGATATCCAGTATTTGGTGGATCTGTCAGGAGCGTGTTTAGCTTGCAAAACAAACTTGTTTCCATCTTATATCTTCTATAGAGTGAACATTTGTAAAAAGGAAATTGCGCAAATGTAAAACTGATCACTGCACATCCTGTCTGCGGGTTCAGAAGCTAACGATCGATTCCCTGCAGGATCCTTCTGCCTGTCTTAGTGCTCACTGAGAGCCCACAGTCCATAACACTAAATATCTATAGTCCTGCTGAGAACAAAGCAGGCAGCTGAGTTAGAAACACATCAGAGGCTCATTAACGTTCCAGTGATTGACCAGCTGAACTCTGGTTACCCTCAGAGTGTTTCTCTCTGCTCTAAACCCCCTCGTCTCTTCTCACACTGTTGACATCTCGGTGATCCTTTCACATCTCACATACAGAACAAACGTCGCGGCAGACTGAGATGAGATCTTGTATTATCAGGAAGGAAACCACCTGCCTGGTTTTGTTCCTGATGCTGTTGTTGGGTTCTGCTGGAGCACCTTCCCTCTCCGAGTGTGAGGATCATTGAAATTCTGCATTTGATTTCAAAAGTTTCTCTGCCTAGATTTGGACTGCCTGCCAGGATTTATAGCAGATTAACTTTGAAAGTGATTTAGCTCTCGGCTTCTGCAGTCGCTACCGGTACAGAAAAAATAACTTTTTCTCATCCACTATTGCGATCCTGGCTGGCTCACATATTCCCACATTCACTAGATATTCCAAACATATGAAATTTGATCTGCTTGCGTGACCCTGATAGTGGCAGCGGAGTATATCAAAACTTAATTAGAGGTCTGGGTGTGAGAAGAGATGATCGACAGTCACGCAGGCGTAAATATAGAGGAGGCTCATCACTATACTGTATCATAAACACAGTCTCAGGGACAGATGCGACGTCCCTCCGTCAGTGAATGAAACCGTGGTGCACACACACACACACACACACACACACACAGGGGAGTTAGTGTAGAGACACAATACTCCAGCATAAGTTCAAAGCTCAGCGTAATCACATTTTATGCATTTGAATAGATATCTGAGTGAAAGCGATAACGGGCTCATAAAAAGGACGGTGGATAATGAATTATGTCATCACAACAATGCCAGCAAATTTACACGAGGACCTATCTCCTTCTTTATCTGTTATCTGGTGGCAGGGGGATGCACTGCTGTTATCCGCTTGGCATTTGGAGACGTACGTGTCGCCTAATGAGTCGCCGATATCAGAGCGGTGGTTTCCTAAAGGGTTCAGAACCAGAATCAGGGCTGCAGACGGCAAGTTGCTGCTGTGAAGTCCAGCGAAGGAGAGGATTCACAAAGCCGGAGAAGTCTGAGACGATTATGCAGCGAGGCCGAGAAATGTAGAGACTGACATGTGACTGATTTGGCTTCGATACCCTTAAAGAAGCAAACTTATGTTTATGCATGTTTTAGCCAGTAAAGTAGAAATCGTTCACTCGACACAGTCGACAGTGTGATGGGGTTGTTAACCTCTTACCTCCGTCTCCATAGTGACGTGGAGAGTGTGGAGGCAGAGGGTTGGTTTGTTGAATATGTCATCGATCATTTGCTGACTGAGGTTTGTGCATTTTAGCGTCTGTGGCCTGGACCATGACACGGCCGTGAAAGATCAGAACTCTGACTGTGTTGTATTGATGGATCCATGCTGCTGTGAATGCTGCTCAAGTAGCAGATGGATTTTTAGATGTGCCTTTTTCTCTCGACCTCAGCCGTCTGTAACTTTGGTCTTAGAGTCTCTAAACTTGCTATTTTCTGTGCCGTGATCACACACCTGAGCCTCCATCATGGTAAATAAAGGAATACCAAAAATTATTTTTTAAAATATATATTAATTTCAGACTTTGGGAACAACAAATGGCTACACGTTATGATAACTAAAACTGTGATTTCCAGATTTCACGTATAAAAATGAAGATAAGTAAAGAGGGAGTTTGGCTTTGTAAATTAAAACATACCAGTGACGAGGAGGCGAGAACCGCAGTTTGTCATGAACCTCAGTCAGAACCATGTGATCCAGGCTGTCAGCATGTGAAGACAACAAGCATATACAAGACATCTTCATCAACAACAGGTGAAAAGACCCCAAGAACTTGTTTCTGTGGTTAAATCACCAACAGTAGTTATCCGTGATTAATTAATGACGAGCTAATCTCTGACTGTGATGGCGTGAGAGTAAGCAGAGGTGAAATGAAAGACTACAAACATGGTGCCGAACAGGAACTATCAGGAAGAGAAGTGCAGAACAGCAGGAGGATGTTCTGACCGGCCCACTTCAGCTGAAGATGACAGCAGAGGGTGGAGCGAGTCTGAGTGCTGGAGGCTACGTCACAGCAGCTGCTAACGTTAGCAGCAAACTGAGATATGACTCCACGTCTGAGGTGGTGCACGAGGTCGAAGGTTTGAGGAACAACGTGCATCTCAAATAATCACTTCTATGATACGTTATCGCCTTTTTAGTGACAAGCAACAACGTGTAGTCGCAGAAGAGAGAAAGGATCGCCGACAAACTGCTGCGTGTTGTATTCCCACAATACTCTACGCTGAAAATACATGTTTTAAATGTAGATTTCTTTATGTTTGCATCAGGTCTTTATCAGTTCTGTTGCTGCAGCGACAGTTAGCAGGACGTGATCTCCACCTCTCGCCTGCTGGAGCTGCAGGGAGCCCGGAGGAACCGCTGCTGTGGTTCATTTTCACCTTGAACATTTTGAATTTGATAATTGGTTGATTATCAAGTTTCTGACATCGTTAGCAGGCGCTACTTTTTTTTTTTTATGCAAGCCCGGTTCACTGAGCAGAAGTGCAATTTATCAGCAGCGTCACGCCTCACATGGCACAGTCACACCTGAGAGCCGCCCTGAACAACCACAGGTTCCAAACACTCGCCGCTGAGCAGCCCCAGAGGAGCGACTGGCCGTAAAGTGCACCATAACAGTGGCTAATGAGGCGGCGACAAGTCAGTCAGTCAGTCAGTCTCAGTGTTTATTATCTGAGTGGAGACTCTGTCAGTTTCCTTAATGGAACGGTTTTAATAAAAGCTCTCTATATTACTGCCCCCCGTCAAACATATGAAAGAATGTAATGATAAATAATCTTCTCTGTCAGCTTTATATTCTTGGATTGTATTTATCTACTAAACGGGAATATCTTTGTGAGCTTTCAGAAGAGACTGTCCTCAACAACAGGCCTTGTGTTGTGCCTGAGTGAATCTTTTAACTCCCAGTTATCCGCCTGCCGCTGCTCAGTGACCCGAACAGCACCGAGGCTGTAGTGGACGACTTCCAGGTGGGACTTTGTGTCAGAGCGAACGAATGAGGAGTTCACTGGGTGAAACTCACAGCAGATCATTCCCCCGACAGGTATATGTGAAAACAGAGAGCAGCAGTATGGATCAGGTATTATCTCTCAGCTGGAAACAGGAGGGAAGAATTCTGTCTGCGTCCGTGAACAGAACCTCCTGATCACCTTTTATGTTGATTTGAGGAACTCGTTAGCACATCCGGCAGTTACTAAGCAACATTATTATTCATGTTAAAAGTCGTGTTTCTGGTCCAACGTTGGCTCGCTCTGCTTTTGGTCTCTGGAGCTTCTCCTGAGGGACGTTTCTGTCTCTTTAGCTGCTAAATGCTCCACTATGTTCAAACGCTGGTGGTAACTGTGTCTGTTTGATTTCTGGTGCTGAGACGGTAGCGTGCAGTGGATTTTTTAGGGCTTTTTTACTGAAAAGAGCTGCTGGTTGTAGCTGAAACCGATGCTGTAAGTGTTGAGTGTGAGCTGGACAACGGTGAGATGAAACTGAAGCTCTGTGAAGTCGAGTGACGCTGCAGATTCTGGTGATGACTCTCTGCAGGTTCATCACAATCGATGCCTCTCATATCAATCAAAATCATATCAATAAAAAATCCTAACGTGTGTTCGACTGAAGCAAACAGGTTGTTTGTTCATGTCCTACAGTCACAGCAGTTTAACGTCTCACAGCCTCACAGAGCTGATCAGCACCTGAACGTTACATGATGACGATACTTTGACATAGAATATACACAAATTAAGGCTAATTCATTAGGCTAATTCATTAATTAGCCTAATGAATTAGCTCGTCATCATAACTGGTCACATTCAATGTATCATGGTGATTATGGAAGGACATTAGGCAGCTCAAGTAGCTCTGCTTTGGACCTGATCCAGAATGTTTGAGGGGTGATTAAGGCTGTGCCAGGTTTGGGGCCTCAGCTTTTTGAGGCATGTTCAGATTTGGCTCAACTATTTGGACCCAATTTAAGCTCCACAGAGAAATCCCCTTTCTGAAAAATCAGATGAAAAGAAAGAAAGAAAGAAAGTGCAGCCATACTTTTTAAAAAGGAGCCCTTTTCCACTCCTTACTCTTGCCATAGCTACTATTGCTCATTATCTTACCAAACCAGGATGCCGTTAATGAAGTCGGCTGGCATTTTCCCCAGCTGAACATTGAATAAAAGGCTGTTTCTAAAAAGGCAGCTTAAAGGTGAGAGTCAGCTACTGTATTAATGTGTCAGAAAAACACTGATCCCTTTAATTCTGCAGCTAAAAGCAAAACAAATCAAAAGGAACATTCTCACAACTCCTCAGGAGTCGTTGACCTGATGTTTCACTCTTCACGCTGCAATCAATTAAAAACGTTTTCAACATATCAGCACAAAGTCCTTATTGTTAGACAGACGGGAGAAAAGCCTTCAGGTCACATGTGAGCTATTCTGTGTAGAAACATGAGTTAAATATGTTGAATGTAAATGTGTTTTCTGAATATGGAGATCACAGGAAAATTAGATGCTGCACACAAAGCAGAATCCATGCTAGCTGTCGGCAGATACAGCTGCCAGCACAGCTGGGCGTCTGCGGAGGAAGTGCTCTCGTAGCAGAAAGACACCGAACATCCTCTCACCAAAACATCTGTCACCATGTCATTTTAGATGAATGGCCGGTGATTACACAATGATGGTTTTGTCAGGAGGTGGCTCCCTGCCACCTAATTCTGGGTGGATGACAAGACTGCTCATGTTGCTGCATTATTGTGAGAGAAAGAGGTGCTGATGAGACGCGTCACGGCAGAATCCGAAACCAATCAAAGCTCAACATTTTAATTTGTTTAGTTCAGTTAAAGGCATTATCGAATATTTACATTAACATGATGTGTTTTGGGGTTTTTGACCGTCAGTCCAAGAAGCTCCACTGAAAGTTTCTGTATTGTAAAAATGATCCTTCCAGGTGTGTTTGTGTTTCATCAGCTGCTCACGTTAGCAGTAAAAGTGTCCTCGTACCTGAACGACTGAATAGGTCGATTACCAATGACTCCAAAACGCCTTATTGGGCCGTTAGACAGGTGAACAGAACCTTTGTTGTGTAGTTAGTTGTAAGCCTCAAACTGTGATGCTCCACCGAACACGCTGGCACCAGTTCACGTGAGTTTTGGAGTGTTTTTGACCTCCTGGATGAAAGTCTCAAGGATCATCATTTACACACACGAGAACTCGTCTGTTTCAGAGGATTTAGCCGTCACTGCCCACATGCTTCTACTTCACATTGGCCTGGATGTTCATACAACACTAGACCACAGTCCAGTCAACCACAGTCATCAGTGATACTGATACCGTGCAGTCTCCTCCCAGCTGTTCTGTCGTATCTGTTCGTCTCGTCAGCATCATACAGATCAATTCAAATCTAATCAATTTTATTCACATCGCCCAAAATCACGTTCACATGGGCATTACCATCTGTACAGTGAACGACGTCCTCTGTCCTTAGACCTTCGATTTAACTTAGGGTGACCATATCCTGAGAATCCAAAAAGAGGACACCCCCGCACACATGTGTGGGTGTGAATCAAAATTACCAAAATGCTCAATAACAACAAAGTACTTTCAGAAATGTATTTACACTCCTTTCCGGTGTGAACTGAATCTTTAGTATAGTATGACAAAACATTGCTGCCTTTGTAACAAAATAAAATATCTCATCAGCTTTTCTTTAAACATAAATAATACATAATACTCTGCAACTGTTTCTGCCTTCTCATCTGGTGTGTTTTTTAGCTCAATGAGCTTTGATTGGACACCCCCTTGCTTCCAGTCAAAATACTGTATCATAATCGGGAATATTTTTACTGCGCAGTGGTTACTCCCGTCAGTTGCAATGCCAACATATGGCACGTCTTGCAGCGCTTCCAAAGTTTTTTCAACTGAGTGGGGAGCTAAAACACCGTTGACAATCGCTTCTGTTTTAGTCCAGGCACACGAGAACTTTTTCGCGTTGGCTGAATCTGGGAAACATGTTTTCAGTAATGGGCAAGTGCAATACATTGATCTGTAGCTATGATGGTGATTTACGGTGTGGAATGCGAAAGCACCCTCTGCAGCATTGGCTGCATCCTCTGTCTTACCTGGCTGCACAAAGAAATCGGTTAACTTGGAGGAGCTCTCCCCTCCCCGCACCGCATCTCTGTGCTTGCCAGTAGCGATGTGAGACTCCAAGTCCCCAGCTCCTTTATTTGCCACAGACACACATGTGCCGGCCTTACACATAGTGCATAATGCTTC
>OMLP01021992.1:43981-54518 GCA_900302685.1 Spondyliosoma cantharus | reverse complement strand
GGCCGGCCGGCCAGCGGCTGGCTGGCACATCGGCTACAACTAAGCTCAGCTCGATGGACAATTGAGACAGTCGTTGGGACGCCGCCGAAGCAGTGGACGTTAGAGACGAAAGTGAGAACGAGAGACGGGGTGGAAGAAGTCGTGATGAAGCAGGCACAGCCACACAGACACACACACACGCTGGACAGCACGCTGGAGACCAGATGCCCGTACCAAACAGTGCTAATGCTGCTAGCGTTTGTTTCTATGATCGAAATGAATAACGTTATTACTCGACAGTTCAAAGCATTCGAAATGTCCATCCCCGTCAAGCTATGATGCTAACTTAGTTAGTGAAGCTCAACTTACCTGTCTAGGAGAAGAGTAGCCAATTCTGCATCTGTTTTTAGAATTCCTCTCAGCTTTCAAGTGTCTCCACCGTTCAAATGCATCTCCTATATAGACCCTCGCTTTGCCTCGAATTGTATCTTTGCGTTTTTGTGATTCATAACGAGGTCTTTTAGATTTCGTTGCCTCCGCCATTGTAGCTCAGTTGTAACTATTATCCTGTGGTCGCTCAGCAGCTGAGACTCCGCTGACTGCAATGATTTATAGACGGTGGTAGGTGGCGCCACGTGCCAAAACATGATTTCAAAACATCAACATGATTTGCGGTCCGCAAAAGATCTTTTTTAATGCAAATATTTTGGCTGTACTGTTGTTGTTGGTGAGTTCAGTATGTTATATGAACATTATTCCTGAGTCTCTGTGACATATTTGGATAATTTTACGGCCAGTTGCTTTAGATTTCTTACATATTGTAACTTTAAAGGTGCAGTACATGATTCAAAAGAAAGATAGTAATCCCAGGCTGTCAAACACTGGTGCGTTTCTTCCTTCCAAATCAATTAAAATGTCTGTTCAAGGCACAAAGAGGTCAAATTATTCAATATTTTTACAAAAAAGGCAACAATGGAGAAAAGTCCATAAACATGATTATAGATTTGGGCAGCATAACTTCAGATACACCTTCTGACCCTTTGCGGGGGCTCAACCCTTAGTTTAGGCACCACTGGACTAAACTGTGAATAAAGTAGTTAAAACTAGCTCCACCTCCAACAGCTACAACTGTAAAATGCTGCTTACACATGGATGCACCTACATAAACAATATAGTTTTGTAGCGTGTAATAATACATCACGCAGAGGAGCCATTCTTCCTGCAGAATGAATTCTTTTATTTTGAATTACTTGTACATTCTGCTGATGATACTTTACTGTACTTGCATGAGTATGAATGCAAGACCTCGGCTTGTAATGGAGTATCTTTACATTGTTGGGATCTGAATACTTTTCCACTTTTCTACTCTAAACATATTCAGAGTTATACTTCATACAGTGTGGTAAAAAGACCTGAGATTTGACGATTGGATTGCAGCCTGTTGATAGAACTTGTGTTGTGAGGTCGGTGCACTTTTTAAGAAGAAACCATTAAATACAGGCCAAGCAGTGAAGTGCTCATTATTAAAAATGCTGTGCTGTAACCCTTAACATTCCCCCGTCTCATTCCCAGCCCACCTCCATCTGGTTTTTACATTATTGACGAACTGGGAGTGTCACGGTTGGTACATCAGACCTGTCAGCAGACACGCTCTTTGCACCTCCCCCGCACCATCATGGCACACCTGACAAAACTTCTTACTGCCAGATAGGATGTGATCACATCAACAAAAATAAACTCAACGGGGGAAACTGGAGGAAGACTTTGCCATAATTCCGCTGACAGCAAAGTAATCTCACCAAATCAGGCCCTTTGTTGCAGTCTGAGGTGCAGATGCTTTCTCGGATGTTTATCAAGACGATTTGTGTCTTCTCATTTCCCCTTAATCTTTATCACAGTGTTCTGCCATGGCGAAACTCTGCGAGGCTGTTTGATGGAAAAAGTGAGAGTCGGAGAGCAAAGTGAGGTGTCCAAGGATGTGGACGGTGATTACTCACAAAGCTGCTCCGAAACGCTGCCAAACACTCCAGGTTGTTTTTTCTTCCCTGTGAGTCACTTGGTAACAGAGCTTCCTCCTTCCCAGCGGTGGTCATGGGAAGAGGCTCCAAGCAGGCTGTTAGTCAGCAGAAAGGCATTGAACTCTGGGCAACAATCAACACCTTGTAACACACACCACAAACATTTTCAGCTAAAACTGGAAACATACAAACCATTACAATTTCACAGTGCTACAACAGTGTCTATGGTTTTTTTTTGATAGCAACTTGCATCCAACATTTTCATGACATTCACATAAGCGTGTGCGATAAATGTTATTTTCAATTTCCCATTTTAAAACGCTGTTTCAGTAAAGAAAGGCAAGCGACTTGGACCTCACTGGAGTCACTAAATTTCAGATTTTCTACCAGAGCTTTGGTGTACTTGTTCTCTTCTGCTGGGGTTTCCTGAACTTGATGTATATGGACTCCAACTATAGTGCAGGTTGCTGCGGTCTCAGCATTTAATCATTCACTCAGTGACTAAAATGCCAGTGACAAATGAAGTGCAGCCATAGAAACTGAAAGCCCTTGTCCTTTTTTTTCCTGACTTTTCTAATTGCTGGACTTTCTCTGCTTTCACATCATCTATTACCAAATTATTAGGGCTCAACAAGAAATGGGGGGAGGAGGTTTGGAGGGAAGGGTGGCGGTCTTAGAGACACCACCAGCACCTTTGCAGCGTGCATAAATCACCAGGCTAATAAATTGAAAGCTAAATGACTTCTTGCCCTCTACATATATCATGGAGGCAAACCAAATGAAGCCTTGTATACCCCTGAGGACAGAGGAATGCTTCTGTTCATAACAGTGATTTGTGGATGGCTCCCCTGACTGCTGGCTTCAGAAAGCAGAGTCAAACTGTTTTGGACTACGAGCGTGCTTACTTACAGCAGCATGGTTAGGTAAATCAGATGTATATCAGCATGTGGAAACAAGTTAATTAGGAAAAGGTATTCTAAAATCCAACAATGTCTATTTTTGTTTGCCCATTATTCTTTAAATATACTTACATTTATATGCCACAAAATTTTCCCTATAACTGCAGTTATTGCATTTATTAACAATTTAATTCTAAAACAGTGTAATAATGTGTCTCAGTACTTAATTGATTGCGTCAATATTTATGGCATGCCATGCTGATAAATTCATCGTTTGTGATCCAGTGATTATTTACTTATCTGGTAGAAGACATGATGATACCACTATCATGTTTTCATGTTTTTGTGAGCAACAATACATGAAAGATAACATAAATGTAGTGGACTGTGGACGAGAACTGAAACTCACTTAACATCAATACAATGGCGCCACCATCTGGACTGACACCATCATGCTCTGTGATGTTTAAATTTGTGTCTACACATGAAAACACAATGTATTTTGCTAATAATGATGGTTTTCACTAAATCGGCCCAAGAACAGTGAATTAAAGGTCATCTGTGAAAACAGCCAAAGTAAGAAACTTAATGTTAAGAAAGGTTGAGAGTTTTCTGGGGCAGCTGTTAACATCCAGTGCAGTAAAAAGGATACAAAAGTCAAGCTTGAGTAAAAGAAAAAATATGTTGTTAAAATATTACTTTAGCAAAATGAAAAGTCACCCCTACAAGTGGTATTTGAATAAAAGTCTAAAGGTATCTAATATTAAAAACACTTAAGTATCAAAACTACAAGGAAAAGTTAATTATACATACAATATGAATACATGTGAATACATTGTGTACTATACTATACTATACTATACTATACTATACTATGAGTTAAATGATTATTGCCATGGAAGAATATCGTATATTCAGCATTTTTCTGATAATTGGAATCAGGGATTGTTTCCAACCTTTTTAATCGGATCCATTTTTCGAATTGATTTAAAAATACGCTAACTAGGGGCCCTCCCTTGGCTCAGTTGGTAGAGCGTGCGCCCCATGTACAGAGGCTGTGTCCTTAATCTGGCTGAGCTTTCCTGTCTAATAAAAGCCATGAAACGGCCAAATGATTATTATTATAAAACAAATTGCATTATAAAACAAATTGCATCTGATGTCAAAACTGTACTTAAGTACAGTACTATAGTAAATGTAATGAGTTACAATCCATTACTGTTTATAGCAACAGGCCCAAATCAACCCTGCTCTTGTCCGTTAACACTAAGCCACTCAAGGAGTACAGGAAGCATTAAATATATCTTCATAATATGACGGATGGTCAATGTCTTCTCAGTTTGTGCATCATCCAAATTTCTATGAAGAATAATGCACCAGCGGACTAAGTTTTTCTTGGCAGTTAGCTGGGATCAGAGCCAGAGGAAACAGCATTTCTTTTCTCCTCTTACAGAAAATAAAATCCTGCCAACCTCTCCTTAATCCCACCTGGATCAGCAGAGCAGATCGAGCAGCTGAGATGGGCTTTGTTTGTGAGGTCTCACCCTGTCCATTGTCCTGATGAAGAATCATCTGGGACGCCCCTTGAAATGCAATCTGTGAAGCCATGGAACCGGGAAATACACACTAGGTGTGCTGAACAAACCTCAGTATCTTGGACGTGTGCCTAGTTTGGTATATTGGAATTAAATGGTGCAGTCAATGGATGCACATGAGGGTGAGAATGTTTTCAGTGTCACATTTTGTTCTGCAAAGAATTCACAGGAGAGAGGAGACACTTCAGCTCGTGTTGTCCTCGATGCGGTTAAATAGTCACACACTGAAAGGCGGGAGTGTTGCTGACAGGGACTACTTAAAGTGTTAATTTATCGATGTGTTAAGAGGAACAGCAGTGGCTCTGTGAAACACATCAGCAGTCTGGAGAAGCTGTTGACTGAAACACATGACTGAGATATATATATAAGATGTTTTGTGATCATATATTTGGACTGAGAACAGTCAGTCCAGAGGTCAGAGTCAGCCCTTCTAACAACTAAAAAAGCTCTTTGGTGTGCATAGAGGTAAAAATAAGACAGACAGCGGTCTACTGAGAAACGGACAAAAACACGAGATGAGTCAAACTTCAGCCTACTCTCGAAAAGGAGGATGAGTAAATGTGGTATGTCATAACAAGCCAGTGTTGCGGTGGCTCTATTGTGGTGTGTTCATTTTCCTGGTGTACTTTCTGGTCCATAAATGCCAGCAAACTCAAAGCAAGAAAAAACAGCTGTCACCTAATGGGGACTGAGTCACTCAGAATAACAAAACCGATAATTATAGCACACAAAGGCTCACTTAATGGTAGAACAACTTTATTGTTGTAAACAGATGACAATAGCTGTTTTGTAATAAAACATTTGACAACAATACTCTTAGTTTGGATGTTGCACTCGAACAGTAGAGGGCAGCATGATTACTTTAACATGCAGAGGTTCATCTGTCAAAATAGACTGAAATAAAAACTGTACTCAGCACTGCAAGATTATCCAGACACAGAGAGCTCTGAGAGTTTGTTTATAAGCACTCACCATTTATACATACTTACAACATACTTCTCTATGTTCAGAATATTACCTTTGTTGTTCCTTTAATGAAATTCCAAACATTGGACAGAGTGGGAGAATTTCAGAGTCATAAAATTGATCCTCTCAGGCTGCAGGCTACTGGGCACAAATGTCTTCAGAAATATCTGAATTACATCCACAGTGTAGTGAGGGGGATGATTTTTCCCCATTCAATTAAACAATAATTTTTTCCACATTATTGGCATTGCAAGATGCCACTAAATCCTCCCCACTGAACCTTTAAATAATGCTTGACGGATGCTTGGTTTTCAGAAGAGGCTTTTAGATTTCCTATATTTTGTAGACATGCAACAATATTTTCAGTTTCTGTTTTAAGCTTTTTTGTGATTAAGTAAAATATATCTTCTGATGTTTGGCAGTGACTTCATGTTGCAACCCAATCACCATAATAGATGTTGGGAATGCACATTTCTGCCCACCACAGATGTGTTGGAAGTTTACACTTGATATGTTGCGACTTTAAATTTAGTCTATGTACAATTGTCAATTGTATGTTGTGTGAATGCAGTGCTTATGGTCTGGTTAGGTTCAGGCATAAAAAGAAACATTTGGTTAGGGTTGGAAAGAGATTATGTTTTGGCCTACTCAGCTCTGTCCTCACTGACACGGATGGGAACTGTGCCGACATCTTGTCTAAAATATCCAGTGGTTTAATGTTGAAAAGGCATCTCGACCAGCTGTCTCTCGCTCGGCAGTCTGCCTGCCCAGCTGCAATGTCCATATTTGTTCATATATATATAATGTGGACAGGATATGACTTGTATTGTAGCAATGTTTATTATACAAATCAAGCATACAAATTTGAATGTGTCAGCATTTTATCATGGCAACTGGGCTGTTTGCCGACAGGTGATAGTTAGCATTCTCTGACGCTGACTCTGTCTAGCAACATCATCGACATGTTAAAGTGTCTGTGGGTGACATAAATAACAAGAGGTGAAATATTTCATGTCGTACAACAAGGTAAAGCATCAGACAGGCAGCAGCGTTCATTATAATTAACTGAATGTTATCTGGCCTCTCACCCCGCTGCTATAATAGGCTCCCAAAACAAAAGCAGTCACATTTCATTAGTCACAGGGTTTAATGCCTCGCTGCATCTGAAAAATGGAGACCTAAAAAGGCAGTGTCCATTTTTAAATTGGACATTTTTCATTTGTTTCCCTCATTTTACTGTAAAACTATCAGCACTGCACACAGTATCTTGTCTAAGTAACCATTCTAACTCTATAGGAACATTTGTACACTTTGAGCTATTTATCATCGAGGTTTCTTAATTATGTGTAGTTCATACAAGCACATACAATCATACAAGCATAAGACACATATTCAAATACAAACATATCTATAGATTATAATAATTCATAAACGTTTGATGTTCACAGCTACAGCAACAATGTTCAGTATTGATTGAACTAATCACTGATGAGTTTTTTGTTCTATAACTCATTGTTAGCTTTTTATCTGTGATGAGTCACATGTTTGGCCTTCAGGTATAAACTGACGGAGAGACCTTCCTCTGAACTGACCCTCATTCATGTTCAACTCTCACTGAAACAATGAACCTCTGTCCTCTCTGTGCTCCCTAACAGAGGATCTAGTGAGAGCAGCTCACAGTGCTGCAGATACTGTACGGCCAGTGGGAGTCCGCTAATAAATGCTTCAAACTTAGTGACATTCATTTGTTTTGAAAGTCACTTACTGTAATTAACGGTTGCATACACTTTACACCTTGTAAGAAGATTGGATTTGTATCAGGGTGAGAGCAGATCTGTGCTTCATCTTCTTTATGATTCCTTTATGTTTTAGGAAAAATGCCCTGTTAATCCTTCTCAATCATGGTTTTTCCATGTTTTTCCAAGCATTAAGCTTAACACTAAATCATGCGGTACAATTCCCTGTTTTTTCTTTACTTGCTGCCAGGGAAGTGACACAGTTCTGGCTGACCAGGAGGTATTAAAGGGTAATAAAGGAGGCAGGATATGACTAATCTGTCTGATGGATGTTTATACAAAATGTGTTATCTTAATGAAAAAATCTCAGGAGCAATGAGCAAATAATTTCTTGTTTGGCGTATTATGAAACATCTAATCCACAGTTTCAAATTACTGTTATTGACCTTGGTGTTCCCACTTAATCTTTATCATCAGCTCTTACATAAAGAACCTCTTAAGTACAACTTATACAATCAGTCTCAGCCTGGGGATTGAATCAGTTCACTTTGTTGCCTGATACCATTTTCATTATTTGATTTACTTTTCCTGAGGTGTACTCAAAGAGCCAAAGTAAAGTCGGTTCAACAAACTGTGCTCTCTGTTTGATAGAGATCCAACACACAATGCGCTCAGCTGAAACTGGCTTAAACAAACAGTGACGGGAAAAGCAAACAGTCAGAGAGAATCAGTGGAAAACACCTCAGGGAAAAGTCATGTTTCCTTTGGTGTGATTAACAGGGAAAATTACAAATGTCAGTTGTTAAAATATGATTTGAATAACAGGTGTATTTTTTTGTTGTCATATATTATCTCAGATAGTTTCCTGCAGTTAATATTTATTAATATCTCAAACAACAAATCTCCATTTCTGTACCAAAGATGTGAGTCATTGTCATAACATTTCAGTGACTGAAGGCATTTTGTACTTGTGGCACCACTCTGAACAATGAGGTTTCCATTTGGCAATAAACACATAATCATACAAACATCAACACACACACATAATATGTAACGGTTACATTGAACACCATATATGAAATTATCTGCCTTGTACATATCTAAAACACAAGATTACAGTATAAAAATAGCACATATACTAATATTTAAGAAAACAACAGTTTATGACACTTGTATAGTAGCATCGTTAAGGTTTGTTTGTTGGCATCAGGAAACTTTCACTTTGGTAGAACATTCTCAATTTTCAGCACAAGAACTTCAATACGGATTAACGTACCGTCCGTATTGTTAGTTAGTAACAGTGTTCACATTTATCGGTTTTCTCACCATCCATTCAACTAAAACTAAAATCTAATATATCCCTCTGATATAAACTTTCACAGGATCCATAAAGGGGATCCATATAAAAAACAAACTGATTACACTCAGTGATTTAAGTAATCAGGTACAAGAAACTAGATGCATAAATAATTATTCAGAAACCTGCTCTTTAGGTAATGCAGGTTTACAGAAATGCATTAAAGCAACATTATGTGGAAATTGGCATTTTGTGTGGTTTGGCACCCCCCACAGTTTCTGATTGCAACACCACTGTCATAAATAAAAATCCCCTGTCCGTAACAATTTGTCAGATGTAATGTAGGAGATGACTACAAACAAAACGCATTACATTATAACAAATTGTATGTTGAAGTAAACATGTATGTAATGCTGTGATCCTTCCCTCTCACTGAAGTACCATCACATTGAGTTTGAATCTGTTATTCTAAGGTAAAAAAATTCCATAGCGTTGCTTTGAGTATCTGAATAGACCATATTCACATGGTGGCCACCTTCCTCTGGCATCACGCTCAGGGTGGGAAGGTAAAATATCGTCCTGCTGACAAATTATTGTTCACAGCTTCCTGATTGATCTGCATCTTTAAAGACAATGGATATTGAAAATCCAATAGAACATCAGGGCATATTTTGAGGGAAAACAGCACATTTGATAAGCCATTAGCTTTTGTTTTTGTCAGTGAGGCTAATGTTAGCATTCAACCACTTCCTGGCTAACATCACTGTGTTATAGTGCTACACAACACCATAGCAAAGGTGCAAATTAATTCTGATATATCAACACACATGTTGGACTCATTTATTTAAGCCTGGAAGTGAAACACACTGGATGTGATCAAACGGTAAAGTTAGCTGGGAAGTGGCTGAATGCTAATGTTAGCAAATGGCTATCTTGTTTTAGCATGAAATACATCACGCTGTCCCTTCAGATTTTCACTGCTGATCATCTTTTCAGTCGCTGATCAGTCGGACAAGAAAAAGGCAAAGGAATAAAAGATCAAAAACAAATATTGATTCAGCTTTTGAGATTATTGATACCCAGTGTAGTGTCAATAGTGTACCAAGGACAGCTGAACTGATGATCTAACAAACATTCAACTGAAAATGATCTACCAAAATGAAATTTCACTTTAAGGCATCATCACATTTGCAGACATAAAGAGGAAAGAGACCAACTACACTTCATTTTCTTCTGTTTGAAGGTTGAAGTGACATTTCTTCATATATTCTACACTCATAAAGTGAAATCTAAACATATAGTGCAAGCACCCTGATCGAGTTCCAATAAAGTTGCTTCTAGAGAGCCAAGTAACATCGAAAACAGCATTCACACCTTGATGCTGTGTAACAAAACCTCTCTGGATTTCTCAAGTGCGTGGAGATCATCTGTAGGGTGCACTTGCATCAAGCTATGGAGTTAGGGTACGCAGAGGCTCGAAAGAGATCGAGACAGTTCGCTGTGATGAGGGCACCGGTCAGCTGCCTCCACTGCTTGGTGGCAGGGTTTTTCATTTTGTCCAGGAACAGGTGCAGATCCTGGATCATGTCCCTGTAGCTGTCTCCATAACGCAGACTCCAGGAGTACAGGAAGTCATAGGCGGGCTTCCACATCGACTGAAACAGATCAGGAAATACTGAATAAAATGCAAATCGTATTCACTAGATGTTGGAAACATCAGTATTATCTACTCCATTTTAACTAGAACTTTGCTGCCAAGCTTTAAGCTGGGACAAGAGAAATACGTAGTATCTTATCTAACCTGGCTCCTCTTATCTTTTAGGATTGTTTTAAAAGTCCTATTACTTGTTTACAAGGTTCTTAATAACCACATTACGAGCTCTTTGTTATATAAAGCTCCCTTATAGTCCTCCACAGCCTCTATGCACAAAAACTGTCAAATGGTGAAGAATGTCAATTTCCCAAAGCCTTAGATGAGTTCCTCAAATTTCTTGTTTTGTCCTCAACACAAAGATATTCAGAGAGAAGTAAAGAAAATTAGAAAATG
>OMLP01021992.1:29771-43961 GCA_900302685.1 Spondyliosoma cantharus | reverse complement strand
TACAATTAAAAATAATTTTTTTGTCTTTTTTCATGAAATTATTTATTTAATTACTCACAGTGATAAATTGATGAATTGTAATTATTGTTATTTAATAGTTGACAACTATCGATTAATCATTGCAGTTCTACTCTCTTTCCAAGGTTATATGAGATTTGTGAACATTTTAAATGTCAATTCGACATAGCTGTTTTATATCTATCTTTAACATATATTATAGCATGATGATGATGATGATGATTGTTATTATAACTATTTTTATTATTGTTGTTGTTGTTATCATCATCAGTGTTGTTAAAAAAAAATACCCAAACGTCATACTTGAGTAAAAGTAAAGATATTGTTTTAAAATATTGGTTTGGTATGTGAAAGTCAGCCATACCACTACCCTATCAGTATGAGTAAAAGTTTTAAGTGCCAAAGTGGCAAATTTCTGGCAATGACTGTATTAATATATCAAAAGTACAATGAAATGAATGAAGTGCAGTAAAAAGATCAATATTGGCCTTCAAAATAAAGTGGAGAGGAAGTTTAAAGTAGCAGAAAATGGAAATACTTAATAAAGTACAAATACCTCAAAATTATACTGAGGTACATGTAAGAGTAAATGTATCCATTGCTTGCTATGTAATGTGTTAAACTGACCTGGGGACCGACTTCTCCACTCTTCCCTCGGTGCGGAGCCTCATATCCTGCTATCTGAGCACTGGAGAGTTTTCCCATCTTGTCCGCGAGCTCCCTCCATCGCATTCCCAGCTCGACAGCGGTGGACAGAATGACTGTGTTCTGAATCAGCTGCGCCACAACATTCACAGAGTCCATCTTCAACAGACCCTAAGTACAGAGATACACATCACGGAGGATCAGAAAACCACGGACAATGCAGGGAATCAAAGCATACAGTGAAGCTGGGTGGGTTCTTACCACCATGAGCTCATGCAGAAACTTTTTCCTGGTCTTCTCGGCATGGCAGTCTTCCTTCAGCTTTTCCAGCACACTGGCCACTTCATCAGCCTCAGTTTCAGCGTACCTCCGTGTGATGGTGTCAAGCGACAAGTCCTTGTACCCTAAGGCATTGGCGAAAGCTCTCCAGCTGGTTATGTGCTCAGTGACGAGGGTCTGGATGTTGGAGTACATGTAAGTAAGCTTCTTGAAGGGCAGCGTCATGTTGTCCAGGAGGACCTCTGTGGTGAGGTGAATGCCGGTGAAGTCGATCACCTGGTCTCTGGTTATGAGCTTGATGTTTTTGCAGTGAACCAAACCGGTCCTGCCTCGGAGGAATCCGATATACCACTCCTTCACTTTAGAGTTACCCACTGACCTCACAGTGTCTCTGGAGAGGAGAGCCACAGTGTCGCCCTTGAAATACTCCAGAAGGTAGTCTACTCGTGGCTGACGGAGTACTGACTTCAGGGCTACACCGTACCACTGTAGGTTCACAGGTCTGTCTGCGAATTTGGGGGAATCTGGGACACTTTCCTCAGGAATAGGTGGGGCTCTTGCCATTTCAATCCGCTTTTCTACCTGCCTTGACGTTCGCTTTTCAGATCTGATGGGGGCCGCGGGAGGGGAAGGCACGTGGAAATGTGCAACATTTGCAGCGTTCGATTCGTTCACTTGTAGGTCCAATTTAAAAGGAGTCATTTCCGCATTACTAGCACAAGATAACGCAACTGGCAGATGCAACACTGTCCCTATTTTGAGCTGACTTTGTCTCACTTCTTTCAGTTTGTCCTCAGGTTTGATTTTAAACACAGAGTCTGTGAGACTAAGAGCAACATTAAAGTTGTTCACTTTCTCTGGGTTAAAACTGTGTTTCCCCCAAAGCTGCAGCAAAAGTAGAGGCTGGTTTTTGTTTCCTCTGCAGACGACTGAAAACGGAAGCTTCGGTGGAACATGCTCGTGACTGCAAACCACTATTACAACCTTGAATGATGGATGGATGTACCTCGGGCCATAAACTGCCACTGTGATTTGACGTTCAAGGTAATCCCACACTGATGTAGCGGGGGGCTGGATTGCAGATGCCTCCGCGACTGCAACCACATAAAAATGTGTCTTCAGATCCTGGAGCTTCATCTGCATCATGTTCTTGTGAACGTAACAGTCGTTCACTTTTAGATAAGGTCCCTCTCTTTTGTTGGACACCAGCCCTACCATGGTAGTCATAACCTGACTTAACGGGTCGCTCTTCACCTTTCCAGACAGCTTGATGTCCAGAGAGATACCCTCCTTTGTGCTGATGTTGCCGAGGACCACCTCAACAAGCGGACTCATGGTTGTCACATAGTTGTTATTGAGCCCAGGAGGAGGGTCCAGCATCGCCTTCAGTGTAACTTCCTGGACCTCTCCCGGAGGAACATGGCCCTCTGGGATATGGATGCATATTTCTGATTCTGGTAACTGTACCGAGCCTCCAGTGTGGCCGATCTTGCAGATGACCTGAAAGTCTGTGGCCTGGGTCTGAGCCCACCCTGGACTCTGGCTCATCAGGTTTAAGTCCAGGCATGAGCGGGTTAGCTGCCTGTGGCTCAGCCAGGCCATCTTATAGGCCTCTCTGTCGTTTTTTAGCCACTCAAAATCTGGGTTCAGCACCGGCCCAGGCGGCCTGAAGCTGTCCTCCCGTTTTGGCACTTTTCTCTCCAGATCGCCCAGAATGTCTGAAGCACTTCTCCATCTCCCCGATCTGTTGCTAACTTTGTGTTTGTTTTCCAAAAAGTTCCCCACATTGCCCTCATCGGAAGACGAAGTACTGACGTCGTCGTTGTTTGTGTCCAAATGCTTTTTATCATCTTGTTTTGAGTTTGCTGTGTTGGAAATGTGTTTGTCTGTGCTGCTGTGTACAATGTCATCTAAGAAAGGATTTGATCCAGACAGTTTGTTCCAAAAGGGATTTTTTGACTGAACTGAGAGTGCAACTTCTGGCTGTAAAAGCAATCCGTCTGGGTTCTGGGTTGTCCGCGTCCCGAACAAACCTGTAAAAATATGAAAGCTTGGTTAGGATATCTGTTAAAAATATCAGTTTAAGCTTTAAAATGAGGATTTTTACCATTTAGGTTGTCACTGGCTGAAACACTGTCGTCCAGATCAATCAGTGTCCCCTCAGATTTACTCCGCATCAGACTCCCAACACGACGGAAGGACGTTGTTCTTCTAGCTGCCATGTTTTCATCTGTAAAGATAAAAACTATTGAGTTTGATATTTTTATACTATATAGTCCTTGTAGCTGAAACTTTTACTTGTCTAAACAGCTCTATTCCCTTTATTTATACCTTACATTATTCTTGGGCTGGCGATATGGCCTGTAGGCTATATCATGATGCATCATATGTATCTCAACTAAGACAGCACAATATGGTAAAACATTTTAATTGTGATCATTTTAACAGATTTAATGATTGTAATACGAGTCAGGGTTAATGAGAGAGATCATTTTTGCTTCACTATTTTATGTTTCACTGAAAAACTATTAAAATGATGATGATGTGACTTTTGTTTGGGTCTGCACTAAACATTTTTTCTTACATCTGGAGAAGATTTGTAGTCGGGACCATCAATGGTGCACTACAGTGGCTCATTTTAATGCTTTTTTTAATATAATTTCTACCTTTATCAAAAAATTAAGCTTCTGTGATTTGGATATTCTGATCTTGATATTTTGAAAAGC
The DNA here is from genome assembly GCA_900302685.1 of Spondyliosoma cantharus. NCBI lineage: Eukaryota > Metazoa > Chordata > Actinopteri > Spariformes > Sparidae > Spondyliosoma > Spondyliosoma cantharus. The sequence goes on along the minus strand of OMLP01021992.1, from coordinate 40,293 downwards.
ACTTCATAAATGCTCAGATTTGGTGACAAAATCAAATATTACCATAATTTTGATATTGATATTGCAATTACAGAAACATTTTTTATAAATAACCGTAGTAATGTGGATATAATGACTTAAACAGTAAAGTATTAGAACAAGGAAATTACATCACTTTACTGTCAAGCAGCCTTTAAAACCAGGAAAAAACAACAGTGAAGTCATATAATGATATGACGATATCCAATATCTAAGATGATTTATAGTCTCATATTACAATAACGATATAATATCTTTATATTGCCCAGCACTACATTACATAATATACTTATTAACTTCTATACTTATTAATACAGCTTATCAAGTACTGAAAAAAATAGCCTAGAAATTGGTTAGCTGGATTGCAACAATATCAACAATTCTGTAAGTCTAGTCATTATTAAAGCAACTGACTTTATGACTACAGCTTCTCAAATGTGAATATTTTCTTCAATCATCTTAAATCTTTTGGACTGTTGTTTGGACAAAACAAGCAATTCAAACAAGTTCTACAGGGTTCTAAGAGACTGCAATTAGTGTTTTTCATTACTTCCTATTTTCATTTTGGAAGAGATAATTAAAGATAATAACAGGCAGATAAATTGATTAAATAAAAGAAATTGTTAACTGCCGCTGGGCTCAGTAATATATCACTATCATATCATTATCATGATATGAGACTATATATTGTGTTTCATTTTGGATATTGTCGTAAGTGTTGTAATTTTCTTGTTTTAAGGGCTGCATTACAGTAAAGTGATGTCATCATATCAACATTAATGATGATAATCAAAAATCTGATCGTGTTAACACTTTCTGAAAGTACCAGTTGTCATCCCTACAATATTGTTGCAACATCAATAACAAGGTTATTGGTCAAATATTGTGATATTTGATTTTATGCTTTTGAGGAGCTTTCAGAATAGCGAGATATATATCTTGTATCGAGTTATAGTCAAAAATATTGCAATAATATTTTAAGGCCACATCTCCCAGCCTTAGTTGCACCTCAGAACGTCTCAATAAGCAGGCACATATTTTGCTGTGACACATGTCAACAACAGCTACCTCCACAATAAAAGGTATGTGAGTGAAGTTATTGTTCTGTCTCAGCTATGTTTCTCTCAGCACTGTGAGCCTGAGGGCTTTCCGCAGGGCTTCCTGTGTCTGACAGAAACTGTTCCAAAAGAGGGAATAAAGCCTGAACTTTTCTGTCTGTCACTTGTTTGTGTAAAAGGATTCTACCCATTCATGACTTGCCACAGTGAGTCAGTCATCAATTATGTGGTTTCTTACACCAGTGCACAAAAACAGGTTGGTCTTGTCAAGCCTATGACACAGTAGCTGGTTCTCTCCGGGTTTGTAAAAGGGCAATACCACTGTACTGCTGACAGTAAAGATATCTATGATACTACAAGACAGGCTCATTTCATATACACTGTGCTGGGATTTCTGCTGTAGAGCAACCTTTCCTGCTTTATAAACTGTTCTGATCACAATCTTGGATATGTTTGGTCCATTGAATCAGCTGAAAGTATTCTCAAACATTTATTAGTAATCCCAAACACCCAGCAGCACAGATTCAGAGCTTCCAGCTTCACTAACCACAACCACACTTGACAGCCACGAGTCTTCCGACAGGTGTGTGTACACTCTGTAGTTACACGTCAATAAAGCACTTCCTAATGTATGAAAACCAGAGAAGGGCAACACCGTCAAACACGAGAAAGAAAAGAGAACAAAGTTTGATCTCACCGTCGTCATGAGATGGTTGTAGTTTTTGCCTCAGCGCGCTGGCAGAAAAAGAGGCCAGTCCACTATCATTTACACTCCTTTTGGTAGGGCGTGTCTGTGAGAGTCAGCCCTCCTCACGTTACAGCAGCTCTGTTTGCTCTGTCTGCTCTCAGGCACACGGAGCATTTCGGGACTGGAAGTTTAAAACAATGAAGGAGCACCAGAGGAGGAGTGGCCTCGCGCGGGGTTGGCCACTACAATACCCAGCGTGCACCTGTGTGTTTACGCACGCGACTTGCACACCTGAAACTGAGTGATACCTGCGGTTTCGACAGGAGCGCGAGGTTAGAGATAAGAAAAAGAAAAAGGGCTGCTAAAAAACATGCTAGCTCTCAGGCTGAAAGTTAGTTGTTCGACGAGGAAACATACAAGAAAGAAAGGTTAACCCCCTTAGTTAGCATTTAGCTTGAAATAAAACTATTTACATTGATAAAACTTTTATAATCCAAACCGGGGGGAGGGGCTAGACAACAGAAGCAGGTGCTATTATAAGTGTTATTGTATATTAAGCCAGAAACAACGTGTTATTGTTGTTGTTGTCGTCTTATTCTTCTTCCCCTTTCAGTAGCTTAAACAGGCTTTTATTGATTTTACTGTGTCATTTAACTGCTTTTGTTGAGTGACTGCAATCCCAAAAAGGAGTTTAGAGGTTAATCTCATCATGTTATTTCACTGAACAGGTAGCACACATACCACTGTGATGAAAGCCTGAATAGATCACACGCTGAGACTGTCCCATCACGTTTTTCTTTATAGTTGTAATGTGACAAGAGACTATTATGTGTAACATTTGCATGTGGGAAGTTATGACCTCAGCCAGCTGGAGAGGTGAACTGTTTGTTCTGCAGCTGACGGACATCTGTGTTAAAGTTGAAATGCTCGATCAGGCCTCTCTTGTGATCTTTGGGTGAAGGCCCTGGCATCCAAAGGCAGCACGTTCTCCAGGAATGCAACTAAGCACTCTTGAGTAGATTATGAATTTTTTCATGTAACAAATGTGGTCAATGACTGCTGCAGTGGTCTGGACTTTAGGATGACTAATTAACCTCCACCGACACAATGTAAAAGTGTTCTGTAATTCTGCATAACAGCCGGTGATTGTTGAACTGTGAGCAGTTCTGTTTTGAAGCTAAACGTCATGATAATGGTTGCGTCAACTACTTATCATGAAATTAAAACAAAACAGGCTAAATCTGCATACCTCCCACACTCCACCAGACACACAGTTTCACACGGTCGCAGTAATTAAATTATCAGCACTGAGTCAGATTATCACTTATTAAGAAACAGAAGACAGATAGGTGAGTGAATTCTGCTCTCTTGTGGCTGTTCTGAGAATATCAATGGGAATTTTCTTTGTGCTGTATTTTTACTTTCAGCAAATCTCATGAGAAGACAGAACCATCTACTGCATCTGTATCCAAAGCCTGATTTGGCTTATTTCTTTGGGCCTCACAGTTCCATTGTTCTCCAAAAACTAAAAATACACATATGTTGTGCTTTTCTCTGCAGCCGCCAGCTGTTTAAGGAAATTACTGAGTCTGTAAAAGTAGATTGAAGAAGTCAAAGAGTGTTGAAAGACACATTGTGGTGCTGTTGTTTTTTTTGTTTTTTTTTTACATTTATAAGTATAAAATGATTCCAGACTTCTTTTACAAAATAAAAAGTCATTTCGATATTGTCAAGGCAGCAAAGTATAGGTGTAAATAAGATAATAAGTCACACTGCCATAGGCCATCGTTAATGTAATATAGTAACACCTCGCTTTTCATACTCTGACAGGTCAAAATGTCTGCTGTGAAAAGGGCCTGCCACTGATGGTGAGATGTGTTTTGTAAGGTACAATTCAATGAAAATGTTCATATTCATTCTGTCACATCCATTGGTAGGACCATACTAGAAATTAACAACAACAAGACATTGTTTATTTCAGCCTAAAGAGAGATGCTACAGATTTCATTCATTGGCCCTTTTGAGATTTTAGAATATGGTTCTTCCAAGTCTTCTTCCAGACTAATGGACAGAAAACATCCAATACGCACAATTATGTGTTGAATTTAGCATGTTACATTAGATCAGGGGGCGGCTGTAGCGCAGCAGGTAGAGCAGGTCGGCTAGTGATCGGAAGGTTGCTGGTTCAAATCTCGGCTCTGGGCTGAGCTGCATGTCGAAGTGTCCTTGAGCAAGATACTGAACCTCAAATTGCTCCTTATGTGCGGTTGGCACCTTGCATGGCGGCCTCTGCCACCAGTGATAAAGCAGTTACGGACAATGACATGACATTAGATCAGTGTTTTTCAACCATGTCCCTGGTGGCACCCCCTGCCCTGCACGTCCTAGATGTTTCCCTGATTCAGATGATCAGCATGTCATCAAGATCTGATAACAACCCATTCATTTGAATCAGGTGTGTTGGGAAACTTCTAAAACATGCAGTGCAGGGGGCCACCAGGAACAGGACTGATAACACTGCGTTAGATAGTGCCTCGTTTTTTTATTCAAACATAACATTTAAAAAAAATGTATAAACAATAATAATCTTAATGTAATGATCAGCTGGGGAAGTTTCATGTTGATATCTAATTGTTGGAAGTTTCAGTGTTTTTCCTTAAAAAAAAAATGTTTTATTGTATGTTCACATTTATCTTTTTTTCAGCAGCAAACTACATTTGAAGCTCATTTTGTGTGTTTGTTCAGGGGAAATGAACTTGTAAGTCACAACTGTGGAATTCCTCTGACATTTCACATTCAGGAGCAGATGTCAACAAAGCCTGCTAACTGCAGTTTGCATAGAAACAGATTCATACATTAATTAAGGTGTTTTACGAGTTGACGGAGAACTGCTGTACGAAGCCATTTTGATCATGGATAATAATGACATGCATCGTCATCGAGTTAAGAAATAGATCGATTGGATTTATAAAACTAATTGGCTCAAATCTAGAAATGGTGTCTGAAACTAATACATTTGTGCCACTTGGTGGAGCCATTTCTCTACCCTTCTTTATACCATTTGGTCAGTTCAGAAGTTTCTCCTTTTTAGATTTGCACCAATACAACAAGTAAGACACTTTCCTCAAACACTAAAGCAGAATCTATGATTTGGGATGTTTTAAACTTTGTGAAAATCTGTTAAAAATATACTGTAACTATGACAACTAAAACAATGTGCACAAGACTGCAGTCAGCTGCCAAAATAAAGTCTACTTCTTTCCTCTTATGGAGCCGTAGCATTAGTGTGACCTTGCCAACTAAAGATTATTTTCCTTCTTGATTGGTCTGATGATTGTTTTCACAATCAATCAATCACTGAATCAATTAAAAACCCCGCAAGCAATGACACATGTCTATCCCCAGAGTTGATGTGTTGTCCATCCAAAAATCTAAAAGCCAAAGATATTCAATTAAAGCAGTAGACACTCATATCTGAACAGCTGGAACCATCAAATTTCACCTCTAATTGAATAATTAAATGTATATCGCAACCTGTTTTTGAAGGTTTATACATTTGGCTACCAAAAACATTTAAGCTGTGTCTGAAAAAGGCTGAAAAAAACAGCAGAAGCACCTTCACCAAGACGCTGGTTCAGGCCTTACCTGCTGCAGCAACCTTCATGGAGCGGTCTGTCACTTTGTTGTCAAAAATGATTGGGGTTGATTTCATAAGGAAACTGGCTGCATTTAATGTGATCATGTTGTTTAATCCCTGATATTTTTGTCTCTCTTTCACTGATATTGTCTTGTCAGAAGTTTGCTCGTTCCTGTAGTGAACTGACATTTATTTTATCGACACTGTTGCAATGAAGACATTACATCTGGAGAACGAGCAGTGCTTCTCTCAGTGAGGTTCTGTCTGTAGGTATTCCACTCAGCAATCAGACAGGTGAAACACCACCTGTGACATGACTGAATCTAAATTGCATTGTATAAGGGCAGCCCCTGTCAGTGTCGCAGCAATTACTGTTAATTATTTTGACTAACCTCTTAACCTCGTCAAATTGCCTTTCCCAGGAGATTGGTTGGTTTGATGACAATGACAGTGCGGTTGGTGGTTTTAAACCACAAAATTGGCCACAGATGCATCATCGGTGAGAGATGCCACCACAGCACTATGATTTGCTGGTAGAGCTAGAAAACCCCAATATATCTCATTATATCAACAGCAGCTGGCATTTCCATGAAGGTTCAGTCAAGAACGTGATTCAACCTGAATTTTATTAACCTCAGAAATCACTGATATATCTGGGTTTCTTTGTGTAGGATGATATTAATTCTCTTTCATGTTTCTAGGTGACTGGACCAAAGCTGTGTTTGGCTGCAAACACACTGTGCTCTGACCATAGCTGTTATCGTGGCCTTCATCCACAGTTGGCAGCTCACCCTTCTCATCCTGGCACGTGCGCTCGTCCTCTCTGAGGCCAACTTCATTCAAATGAGGGCAGCAGCGGCAGGACGTTCCTCTGAGGACCAGGTGACGCTGCAACAGTCTGCGAGGGTGTTAATAACACCGAGCCATGCGCCCCGAGACGTTCGTATTTAATGATTATTTTTTGACTGTTTTATGTTTCACTCATCTGTCGAGGCAGATCGAAACTTTAAGACTGACGTATGTTTTTGACAGAAAATGATGTCTTCTCTCAAATGTGTAAAGTAAAATATAGCAGTGCATTTTTTGTTTTAGTTTATGGATCACGTCTAATGTATGTTTAGGAAAAATATCTTCTACTTTTGAAACTACCCTCTACTTTGTCAATGATGTAGTCTTTGAAATAAACAAAACAACTAATGTATCAAACCTCTCGTTTACGAGATTAAGTTCTCCTCACAGTTCACCTCAGGTTGTGAACAGTTTTTTAAAACCTGTAAGTATACATGGCACCTAACAGCTGTCTCTACCTTTAGCTTAAACTCTGGTTATCAATCGTGATTTTTTTTGTGAATATTAAAAAAGAAGCACCCTTATGCTAACCCACTTGCATATTTCATTTACTCAATAACTTAAGTTACTAGTTACTTTCTAAAGTTAGTTTATTAATATAATTAATCATTATAGAATAAATTACCCAGCAGTACAAGTAAAATGTAATTAATTATTGCAACATGAAGGTGGTGAACACATTAATGTGTCAGTGATTATAAAATGAGACTTTCACTTTTCGTACTTTAAGTATATGTTGATGCTAATACTTCTGTGATTTTACTCAACTGTGGTCTTATATGTGGGCTTGTTTTTTCTTTTAACTTGGACTTTTTTCCTTGCAACATTTACAGCTTGACTGCTCCGTCGCAGAACAAGTATAAACAGAGGAGAGGAGGCAGGAGAAGAGGATAGTGGGACTAGCTGCTGCCTTGTGTCGACGCTTGGACATTTTTGTGTGTTTAAGAAGATAAAAGTTCACTGTGTCATCATGGGCCTTTATCAGGACTTCTAACAGCCGAACAGTGTGTGGTGCTGGAGGTCCTAATGTACTGCAACAAAATGAATAGTCTGTGTTGGAGAGCAAGAGGGTGAGTGAAACATCTGTAACTACTTTATCTTTGATATATTTATTTCAAACATTTCTAGGCATTATTGAAGTTCTAATAAGCTTCTGTCTACAGCAGTGCATCAACACTGACTGACACACATCTGAGCCAGACCTGTGGCAGTGTGTGATTCAAAGAACGTCAGGTGGGTGAACCAATGTTTGTGATCATCTTATGTCAATGTCTTTATCAATGTAGATGTCTGGTAATGTTGAAAAAGTCTTTAATGTTCATTCAATTAATTGAACTTTTGCTCTCAGAGTGCTGCAAAAACTGCATTAAATGAAAGAGAGCTTTTTAAAAAAATCTCTGATTTTTCATTATTAACTTCCTGAATTAAGAGAACACCGAACCACACATTTCTCAGGCACAAGACTGGATTAAAGTTGGACTTTAAACGGCTGTTGGTTGACAGATGCGCTAGATGGCGCTACAAAGCTGTGCGTAAAAAGCAATCCAACAGAAGTTTGAAAGATGCTGGCTTCAGTTCACACTTCACGATAAACCCAAGAGACAGAAATGAACAGCATTAGTAAAATGTATAGTAATAACTAGAACGGCTGATATTTTCCATGTTTATATTCTTTGTTGAACAGTTTAGAGGTTCTGGACGTCAGTGCGCACACTTGGATGTGCATGGTTTTAGGTGCGTAAAATATGATGCGTAAAAGCCCCAACGACATTTTAGAAAAAAAATAGGAATAACTGGAGATATATCTATTATACGTTGTAACTGAGAGGAAACAGAAAATCCAAACTGCTTGCTTAAATGAATAGGGGGCCAACTGTGGGACCTTAGAACGTTATTTAAACCCAAATATACATTATTATGAAAGAATGGCAAATGAAAAGCGGATAAAGATTAAAGCAAACGTGGAAATAAATGTAAATTGTAGTTTATGAAAGGTTAACGTGATCATTTAGAATTATAGGTAGTCAAATGATTTAATCTAACTTGTAATCAAGTGAGATTAAACCTAAAGGGGAACAACACTCCTCGCCACAGAATGACCTTTTGTGGAAACTGTGTTTCACTATTTATGTATTTACAGACTGCTGTTAGTAATGTAAACATTTATCTGTAAACTTTAAAACCTACTGCGCATTTATTCACAACACTTTTTTTTTAATCGACAGCAGGTTTGCGTGTTTTGAAGGAAGATCCGCTGAAAGTTTGATTACAAAGAAAAAAGAAACGAATTTGCATTTTCGGATTTTTTGGGGGAAAAATACAAATCAAACCGAAAGAAAATATTACAGGACGTACATTTGGAAATACAACAATAAAGGTGATATGTACAGTATCATATAACTGTTTAAATACTATAAAGTGTGTCTGTAAATGTGATCGGGGTGTTTGACCTGCGTTGACTCTGGGCTCAGACAAGTTTGAAGTTTTCGTTTTGACGCTCAACAGAAAAATGGACATTTAACCGGGAATAATTAAATTTCGCCTGAATTTAAATTCCTGTAACTCTGCTATTTTATTTTATTTTTCTGCAGCAGGTGATCCGTTTAATTGTTTAATTTTACTATCAAAATTTTAAATGAATTTCTGGGTGAGGCCTCGATCTCGCTGCAGGCCCCTTTCCCTCACCTGGCATGAAAAACGCGTAAAACACCACCAGCTGTACACGGAGGTCGCCTGGATGATTTCACAGTCTTGATTTTAAAAAAGAGATAAAACACAATATGTTTAAATATAAAATGAGAAACTCGAAGTCAACTTCAAACTCTCAGGTCTGCCGTGGGGGGGAAAAACATATTTCTCTCGACTCAACAACCAAACAAACTGAGTCGATCTTCTGAATTCATACTGACTTTATTGAGTGGCTCACATAAAAAGCCATTCTCGGAGGAAGAGAGAGAGGGAAAAAAAAATATCATTGTAAAATTAAAACCACTTTACAACATGCTTGCTTAAATTAAATGAGTGGGTAAAACAGTAAATGATTTCAAAACCTTACAAATAAATTCAAAGTGCGCCTAATGATAGACCCCTAAATACAAGAAAACTCGTGGTTAAATATAACTCCCCACAATACATTTTTCATATCATGTCAAAGAAAAATCAAAGTACATTTCCGTATATTTTTCAAATATTTACTAGAGTCCATATACAACTAGAAATACCTATACAAAATCGTCTCCTGGACAAATACATTACTCACCTTTACATCGGGCTGTAATTATTCTAAACCTACATTTTCTCATTATTTACAACACATTTTTGCAGCGACGTGAAGCTGAAGTGACCTCACTGCTTACAAACTTGGCGCACGCACTGTAGGCTGTGGAGTGGAATAAGCAATATGTGATATGAACCTACAACTGCTCCTACGTAATGACGGGGACCAGACGGATAAAAAGGAAACCATCCCAGCCCACATCTCAGCGTACTCTACAGGTATCTGTACCGTCCGTCCGTCCACAGGGACAAACGTGAACAACCTCTCCTGCCCGATAATAAAGTGCCACAGTTTGGTTTCTGAACAACATGTATGACAGCAGTAGCACGACTTTTGCAGGCCTACATTTTTCACAGCAGTGTTTTTTTTTTGTTTTTTTTTAATCTTTCTTATGTTTTGCGTCTCGCACCCCGGGGATATAAAACATCGAGGGGAGAATCCAGGACAAAAAAGAAGCTTCTGTCCTGTCCCAGTGCGCAGTCCACAATAACTTGATTACAACTTTCACACCGCGGATGTATTAATGAGAAGTTTTTTTCTGATGGCACAGCTATGAAATTATGCAATTAGTAGTCTTAAACACTTGGAAAAAGTCAAAGAAACCCATAGGCCTATTTTTCTCATTAAATGGCGACACTCGTGATGAAGCATACACCAAAGTATGTCCACTTTCAAGTCCCCTCGGACAATTCCAGTAACAACATTGTGTTGTTTGACAGTCTTTTTTTTTTTTCTTTTTTTTTTTACTTCACTGAGGGGAGTTTTAGAGGCCGTTCATGCCTACTCCCTGGGTTGACTCAGGTGGGTGCAACAGGTCGGGGGAATGGCACGGAGGGCTCCCCGGCGCGCTGTGCTCGCTGTCGGTGTCGCTCCCTCTCTTCCCTCCGCTGCCCCCGGAGCCAGAGCCGGCGGATCCTCCGGCGCTGTGAGTTTTTACATGTTTACTCAGGTGATCGCTCCGCATAAATCTCTTGTTGCACACCGGACAGGCGAAT
>OMLP01021992.1:7887-25292 GCA_900302685.1 Spondyliosoma cantharus | reverse complement strand
AAAAAAAAAAAAAAAAAAAAGAAGAGGAAAAAAAAAGAGCGCTTTTGTTGCCTGTTGCGTTCACCGTCTCGAGGGTCGCTCCTAGTTCATATGGTGTGCACAGGTTGTTCTAAACGCGCGGCTGTAACTGTAAGCCGCATTGAACAGATGTCCCCATTGAAGGCTTTCTTCTCCTACACACATGGGCTATATTACCATCATGAAATCAAACTCAAAACCTGTCCCTTTCGCCACCATAATGACCGAGTTATTCTGGGCCGCTGAGCACGAACAAAGTGTGTTCAATATTGCGTGCTCCAGAATCACTGCGCTTAGAGAGCCGAGAGAAAAGGAGTCAGGGCAGAGATGCAGAAATGCACTTTAATGTGGAGATTTACAAAGCACCGCGATAATCTGAAGAAGGCCATAAGATTATTTTTATTTATTTATTTATTTTGAAGGTAATCACTTGTGGCTTTCAGAGGCAATTAGAAGGATGCTGTTGCTCAAAGTACATATAGTCATAATTACTCTCATTTTCTTTGCAGTTATTTTTTAAAATAGAGATATATAAAGTACATTATTACAAGTCATGATATTTAATTTATACAAATTAAAAAACAGACAACCATAGACAGATGGATTGATAGACATTTCTTCCTGCTGCATCTAAATATTGTTACTGTCGTCGCTGTGTGCAGCAAAGTATGCAGAGCAGAGAGTAAGAGAGCAGGCTCTGTTGGGTTGTTGTTTTCTCTGTTCACCAGGAGGTTGCAAAGAGCAGATGTCCGTCTGCACCGTGAGCTGCCAAGTGGGTCCGGAGCGGGGCAGCCACAGACACAAGGGCCCAAATGGTGTGACAAAAGATGTGCAGGAAGCCCCTCTTCGCCTGGGTGAGCCACAGAGAGGGTCTCCCCGTCCCTGCCAGCCTGCAGGGACACTCGCAACACGAGCCAGAGTGGTGGCAGCAAAGCCATGTGCTGCCGGCTGCGGATGCATGGTACAGCCGACTCTCATATTCACACAAACATAAATACACATGCATATGCAGGAATGTGCAAATACGGGCCAATCCCATCCTTGCTCACACCTGCACGCCGCACTCAGAGGACAACATACACACATTTAAAGGAGTCCTATAGAAAGCCAGCCAGTTATTTTAAGTATTTGTATTTCAAATGAGCTGCTGACAGTGATGCAAAATGTGTCGACATGAATGACACAATGAATAAACAAATACATCTATCTATCTATCTATCTATCTATCTATCTATCTATCTAGTACTTTACCGAACATTGACACGTTTCCTTGGCCCACGAGGTCACAAAAAGTGGATGAAAAGGCCCTGAAAGTGCTCCAAGCACAGGTGTGCGGTATGGCCCGAGCTGAAGGGGTGCACTGAACCATAAACAATGATATAAATGTCTGGCAAATAAAATGGCTAGTTAACAATCTTTTGACTGCTCTAACCTCCGAGCCTTTGTCGGGTATCGATCAGCCAGCTGTTCCTGGCTTTGTCTGGCAGGACGGGAGCCTCTGGTTCCTCCTGGGGATGAATGGAGGGAGCCGCCAAAAAACTCTCCTCGGCCTTTCAAGTTGTGCAAAAAAATCAAAACAAGATGCTCTTCATCACCTCCGTCGGTCAACATTTATATGTTTATCGCGCTCACTTCAAATAAAATCATAAACTGCGCTTGTCAGTCCCCTCGGGCTGTTTAAAAGCTTTAATTTAAAGTCGCCTATTATATTTAACAACCCCCGACGCTTGTTTCTTTGTTCACAGTTGCCATGTTGTTGGTTTGCATGGAAACCATGTAAATGGTAATTTGGATGGGCATAATTTGTCTCCCTATATTAAGATAATTGTATGTTAAATAACGAACATCCTCAGAATTGCAGTGGGTGTCATGTGATGGGTCTTGTCACACAAATATGTCAAGACAGGGTGCTAATGGTGCGTCTCAGCACCTGTCAGTCATGGAGCAGCAGCAGTGAGGTTCTCCGGTCATGACTCTATACTTCAGTGCTGCCCTCTTTCACTCTGGACTGTTTGCCCTTCCCTCACCAAAACCAAACGTCTGTGTTACAATTATCAAAATAAAATGAGTTGAATAATTAATTTAGGCATCTGTTGAATGGTCAGTTGGATGTTATGATCTGTATTTCTCAGGCCTGCTTGTGGTGATAGATTAAACGTTTCAAACACAGGCTGTTTATGATAAACCGAGATAACAGTGTTATTTTGATGCCATTTGGCTCCACTGCTACATCTGTGGGCCATGAGGTCTTCTTATTGACTTTCACCGAGCCCAACATTGCACTTTGTCAGCGTGAGCGGCAGTCTAAGAGACAGGCGGGCGAGGCAGTCATACAAAGTGAAGTACTTAGGATTAGCCCTGGCTCTTCAAGTTTCAGTAATTATCCTCCTGGAGGCATTCTTGTTGTGTTGGATAATAATGGAAGTCCGGGTGTACGCCTGTCACCTCTCAAGTGTGGGTGGAGGAAGCCAACGAGAGGCGCAGGACAGAGAAATGTTTGCTTCTCTGTTATGTCATCGGCGGAGCACAACAGTAGGGCGAACTTGTGTTGTTTGCGGGGACGAAGCCGCGATAACAACTGATTCTTCCTCTGCAAACACGTGACACCCGACTTGGAATCTGTTCAGCTGTGTGCGATGTGATAATGAAACATGTTCTCCAAAGGTGATAATGTGTTCTGAGATCGCGTGTAATTACCAAGTGTCAGGCATGTGTTTTTGATAAACAAATCTGTTAAAACACACATGTAACACACACGTTGCATTATTTGTTGAGAGCGAGTGTCATCTGATTGGCGTTGATTACATTTGCAGGCGGCACAAAAATGTGATCCTTTTTCTTCCCTCTCATGTCAGACATTCACACAGGAAAAATAACTTTTCCTTCCAGTTCTCAAGTGTTGCTTCCGTTACATTTTCCCTTAAAGTTTCATTCAAGTGCTTGTTAGATAAGGCCCTTATATCCAGCTGAGAAAACACAATGCTTTAATTAAGAGTCAGTCCGATTTCCCAGAGGGGAGATTGTCTTCTTCCATTAACTTAGTTTATCATATAATAAAGAGGTTGCCTTGTCCTTCCCTACCCAGACAATTGGTTTTAATCAGCAAGCAGGTCTTTCACGGCTGATAATTTATGCTAAATTGACAAGGGTGGAGGATATCACAGAAAATCATTATGACAGGGCTCAGGTCACTGCCTGTCACCGTCCTGTTTTATCCTGTCCACTGAGCTCAGGGACAAGAGCCCAAACTCACAAACAGAGAATAAATGTGATGGAAATATTAGTTTGTGGCACGTCTTCGAAATAACTATTTAGAATATAGTTAATGATTCGTTTGAAAGTTTTGGTCACAATCATAGTTGCAGTAGCCACTGAGATTTAGTTTAAAGTGAAGGTTAAAGCGGCCAACTAAATATTTTTTTCATTATTGATGAATCCAATGATTATCTTAATGATCAATCGAAAAATATTTTAAAAATGCTCATCACAATTTCCCAAAGCCCAAAGTGATGTCTTAAGATTTTTTCTTTTGTCCAATCAACAGTTCAAAATCACAAAGGCACTTTATTTACTGCCATAAATGTCAAACAAAAGCTGCAAATCCTCACATTTAATAAGCTGGAACCACAACATGTTTGATATTTTAGCTTGAAAATCAATTATCAATATAGTAGGCAGCTCATTTTCTTTCAGTCAACAAATAGATTTATCGACTAATCGTTGCACCTTTAGTGAGCAAAATACACACAAGTTACAGCTTAAAAGGATATCAATACTCCACTTTTGAACTCTGCAAGTGAATTGGAAAACACAGAGTCAACAGGTTATATTTCTGTTCAAATGTATTAATGTCATGTAGAGCTGCACCAATACGTCATTTAATTGATTAGTTGATCAAAAGAAATTAAATTGTAAACTATTTAGATTAACAATTAGCCATATAAGTCATTTTTCAAGAAAACAATGTTGAACATTGGCTGGATCAAACTTCTGGAATGGAAACTTTGTCATTTATGGTATTTAGACTCTTGTTGGTTGAACAAAAGAGGCAATTTGAAGATGTCACTTTGGGTCTTGGAAGCTTTGTTCATGATTTTACATTAAATAGACAAAACGATTGATTGATTGATTGATTGATTCATTCATTCATTCATTCATTCATTCATTCATTGTGAAAATAATTGAGGGTATTTTTTATATCACAATATTTTCCAGCCCAGTTATCGCAATGCACGATTTTATCGTTGGTGAGGCGGAGGGCTATGTTTTTTTCTTACTATAGAATTATAGTTAGTTATATTTTTTTAATTTGTATTCTATATTGATTAGTAGTATGATTAGTATCAACCGATAAAGGACTGAAAGGTCGTTCTGTTCTTTACCTCTCCCTTTGCAGAAACACTTTTAAATAACAAAATAATATTAAATAGGAACTCCAAACTCAGCCAGGGTCAGCCAGGAGAGAAATAACACTGTTATAATTAAAAAATACAAAATGAAATATAGTCGGAGCAGTTACTCTCACGCAGCTGTTCGATATTCTGTATTGTGAAAAATATTGCTCATGAGGCCTAATATCACGATATTCGATAATATTGAATATTGGCCCAAGCCTGATCGCTGCAGCCCCATTATCACGTAAAACTGAGTTGCTACAATGACAAATTAATGTTTGTATCGAACGGGGAAAAAACACAACACAAGAGCAACAGATTATTCCCGTGATTGCACAGCGGATACCAAAAGCATCTGTTGTGACTTTGTTTTTTAAGCGCAGGCTGTGCAAGTGTGAAAGTACAAATTGTGATTTGAAGTAAAGGGGGGTGGTGGTGGTGGTGAGAAGAGAGGGACAGGATGAGCACGAGGAGGAAGCCTGGACACACTTCTCGCCTTGCAATTTAATCACTGTATACCCAGGCAAGTATTGACAGTTGTCCTGTGGAAGCTATTAAAGTTGCTGTCCAAGGTTAAATGAAATTGCAGTTTATCAAGGCAGCATTGAGAAAATAAGGGAATCTGTTCATGGCTGTTGATTAATGTGGAGCGTGATCAACACAAGGGGTTCATTAAGCTATACATCACCGGGGTAATTTAACATGTCATCGTGCCTGCTGTCGCTCCCCTTCACACGTTTTTTTGCATTGTGTATGGTCGCTGTACATGTGTGAGTGTCTGTGTGTTGACCTCATATTTTGAGGCGTGATTGCGCCTGTGTGCTTTTGTGTTTGCATGATCAAGCTTAAAATATCCCTCCTGTTGTCAGTGTAAACTGTCTCTCCAGAGGCTGGCGTCAAACGAATAACTTATGTGGTTTGAGGGCAGAATACAAACATAGCATCATGTGCTTTAATTCATGTGACAGAAGTCATTCAGGAATCTTAGCTGGTGGGGAACTCGTACAGCTTCTGCAAAAAAAAATTGTGGTTTTAACTCAAAACCGTTTTTCTTATCCTGGGCATCATCTCCTCTTATCCTTTCATCTCATCACTCTGCTGATTTGATCACTTGTAGTTGCACAGCAGCTGACGAGCATACATAGAGGTATGCTAATCAGGCCTGGGACCTGGAGCTGCTGTGTTTTGTGTGTGTGTGTGTGTGTGTGTGTGTGTGTGTGTGTGTGTGTGTGTGTGTGTGTGTGTGTGCGTGCGTGCGTGCGTGCGTGCGTGCGTGCGTGCGTGTGTGCGTGTGTTGCCTGGTGGATTTGTTTACTGGTGGATAATTGATGGTGCTTGAGGGACAGGCGTGAGTCGGACATGAATCATGGGCGACAGGGCTCATGATAAGGAGCTGAAAGTCGCCTGTAATTAAGCCGGGCACTAGAGACCAATTGTTTGTAGAATGATTTGGTCGGAGCTAATTGACACTAATTGTTTAATCAGATTTTCTTCCCCTCCATACTACGAGCAAGTGTGCTCTCTACCAGCAACTCAGCCCACAGTGTTGTGATGGAAGCCCACGCTCTTCATATGAGATCGTTGAAGGGGCTAGGGATGGTTGAACTGCAAGAAATGCGTTTTAGCCCAGTTTGAGATGTGTAATTTGATTTGATTTGATCATTTATCTCTCCATATTGGACTTATCACTGTTTGTGATATTAAACATTTTAGTAAGGTTGAAACATACAGTATGATTGACAGCCCTCTGAGAGCTTTCTGTTATGACTGGTGATATCACCCAAAAGTATTTTAGGATGAGGAGGAGTTGATTGATCTTTTGAGCACATGTACAGAACAGACACTCTTCTTCTGTTCTATAGCCGCAGTCATGTTGACGAGCTGTTGAACAGAGCAGATTTATGACATTTGAAGAAGGCTCATAAATTAGCGCAGTAGTACCCATGATCCTCCCACACTCGCTACTCCAAACCGTCCTGTTTAGTGTATAAATTGCACAACAGCTGGTTTTGCACTCAGTCGCAGCACCGACTAAATTACAGTGCAGAACGTTGCACTGGGAGGCCATTTTGGAAGAATGGCAGATAATTGGTTTTTGATACCTGTAATATTTTACGAGTCCAGGTCAGCATCAGAGCCACAACAAAAATGTATGGCTCATTTACCAAAACTGTTACAGCAATGTCAGGTTCATATTACAAAATATCAGAATGAGTACAACTCAATTCAGCAGACGTAGGGTGTAGCGTTGGGACTGATCCAACCAATAACTGTATCCTTATGTAGTCTTACTCATAATACCAACAATAACAATAAAAGTAGGAAGAAGAAGAAGAATCACGAAAAAGGATATCTGCTATTAATAGCGATGTCCACAGATATCCAAAGTCAGGCATCAGAATTTGAAAAAAAGGTATGTCTGGTTTGGCGTGTCTTAGTGGACGACAGTTGTTTGCAGTTCAAAGTGTCCTGCAACAGTTTTACGGAAGTCTCTTTCATTATGTTCCAATACAGCGAGTAGCCACTGGGTAAAAATTGGAAGCAGGGCTGAGTCTAAGTAATACATTCACGTGTCGTTCCATGAGGTCGGCTCCTTGTACCTCCTTCCCAATAACATCACGCACGTTGCGAAAGACAGCAAGCAATGATTGGTCAGGGGGCAACGTGTAGTCAGTCATGTCTCTGCCAAGACATGGCAAGAATTTATGACTCTATGATTGCCTAATCTGACACAGTGATCATCGTAACAGACAATGTTGTGTGTTGTAGTCTGAAGCTTGCATTAGATGAGTTGTGACTCACAACCCTGGAGCTTTTTTGAGATGATAACTGGAGTAATGCCACACGTTGACATAAATGTTCCGATGTAAAAATCTGGATGTGAGCTGACACCACGGAGGATGCCGTTTTTGTTTTTTTTATTGATGTCCTAAAATCAATGTGCACTCACTCATTTTACATGATACTGCTGCATCTGCTTCCCAATTGTGGTTGATTTTATGTTGATGTAATAAAAACAAGTAGAGAGTAACAAACAAACATGTTTTTATGTATGCTAAGATAATTTAATCTGCTTTCTGCGCTTCACTTTGAACTCACTTGATCAAATATATACAAGACGTAAACAGTGGTTGTGAATGCATATGTGATAAAGCCTATGTAAACAAATAATTACATTGGCAGAACACTTCGTGTCAGTGTTTCATTATCAACACTCAGTGTGAAGAAGTATTATAAGTTGAGGCTGCAGCACATGCAAGGAGCTGTTTTAGTAAGATTAAATGATGAAACGGAGCAGATAATTAGAGACTAGTCTTCCTTCTCCATCTGATTAAATCCAGCAAGTCTGAGTAACGAGCCGATGATGGGTGGAGTCAAACACACGAACATGAGATCTAACATCATTACATTTAACGGCAATTAAACCTGTAGCTTTTTTAATTAACACAAACTATGATGGGAAATTAATGGTTATTACTCAGGGGCCAGCAGAGGGGAACATTGGATATTCCCTGCCCTAATGTAAACCACACTGAGCAAGTGTCTTGTCAGGTTCATGTACAGCTGCTTATGATGTCAAGCTTAAAGGATCAATTTAACCAAATTACAAAATAGCATTTTATTTGTAAGCTTTGATACAGATGATGAAACGACAAAGAAAACCCACAGATTATTTGATCACACGTGGGAGGAGTGTAGTTTCACAAAATGCAGCAATGGATTATTAAAGAATCAGTTCACAAAAATGACCAAAAACTAGAGCAATACATATATGTTGGCAATACATTTATTCAGACCACAGAAACATTCAAACTTTTCTTACGTATCATATCAACATTTTCTTATCACACTTGGATTACATTTCATCAAGAGATGAGAGGATGGTCTCGGCAAGCTAAGCGAGAGATGATAGTTCAAGATGATGTTTCAGTAGTTGAAAGTGCTAAATCACTGGACATGTTTAACGAGAATTCAGGACATTTTTCAGCCGTGATAGCGGGAACCAAGTGGAATATTTTGACGCGACATCAGGACAATTCCCCACCATGTTTGTGGTGACAGAACCACATAACCCGATCTTTTCCTAGCCTTCCTAAGTATTTTCTGTGCTTAAACCTGGTGGCAGTCATTAAGAATATCTACAGAGAAATAGACAATCTTCTCTCTGATGGCCTTGTGTGTTACTGTCGGTCATATGGAGACATCGGTATTAAGTGGAGAGTGTCATAACCAGTTAAAAGTTTCTTGTAGTCCATTAAAAAAACTTCCACCACTGAATTTGGATGAACTTACCCTCTGATAATGCATTCCTGCATCTTCTAAAACTTCCATCACATGTATGAGCTGTGGCACTTCTCATGTGCAACACTGATTCTTATGAACCAATATGTTTAAGATGAGTATTATATTAAATCTGTGCTGACTAAAATTAAAACCCACATGGATCCTATTCATTCACCAAACACACATCTCAGTATTGTTTTCATCAAATGAAATTCATCCCAAGTTGGAAACATCCTAGCTGACCCTCTCAGAGACTGTTTTAATAGTATTGTTTTTAGTATAGCACATTATTCACACTCCAATTAGCATTTATCTTGTCTATGTCGCTTTTCAATGAAGTTTTCTGATTTATAGTGGAAGGCTGCCTTTACTTTGTGCTAATAATTGGATGCTATTGAAAGGATGAGTTTCATTGATTTTGTGGATGACTGGGAGCATTACTGGCCCAGACCATAGATTGTCAGCAAGGTCTGTGTTGAGCCGGGATCGATGCCGGTGAATCTTCCCCTCTGGTTTTTATTTACTTCTGTCTCCATTGATTGAAACATGCAATAGTTCAGGGGCTATTATCACACTGACGCTAAGTTTCTCTGTCTGCCCATTGAAGTAGCTCCCTCTGTTCCTTGGCAATATCTCACTCCAGCAAGTGCTCCCATCTTTCCCTTTCTAACTAATGAGTTAAGAGTATTGCTATGACCTGTAAACATCAATCATGGAGAAAAAGGGAGACAGTGACTAACTGCACCAGCAGGAGAGGCACGAAATGAAAGTGTACAATAAAAGAAACATCCAGGTTGGTGTTTGTTGGAGAATAAATAATACCAGGGAAGAATTAAGATAATCATCGAATGATTGCTAGTTTGTCATTTCATGCTAAATCATCTCATATAAGTAGAAAAACTTGAATTGTCTTAATTGATGTAGGGTGACTAATAATACCCCGAGACTTTAGCTGTAAATAGGAGACAAAGAAAGTGAAACTTTTCTTGTTCGCTCATTGTGAATTCAATGGCGTGCTCTTAATCCAATTTAGTGCTCTCCGAGTCTGAAAAAAAGCAATGAATCTCTATTCAACTGTTAAAATTAAACTTCTTTCAAACGGATAACTTGCGCAATCTGCCTTGTAGTGTCTGCCTCGCTAGATTGTTTCCACAATACAACATAGAGATGCTCCCGTGTAAGTGGCCCATGCTGCGTTTACATATCTTATTTCCTGACAAGACAGCAGAAAGGTCAGCATCCTATCCAACAGGGACTCCTCATGATTGAATGTAATCAGTATGTACTTGTTATTCTGAGTGCCAGGCCTTTCTTTTATTTGCTGGCCCAGAAGTTAATTTCCCTGGTGACCTTTGTGTAATAAAACAGTATTATCTGTTTCTGGAGCCACAACAAGGAAGCAAATTAGCTTCCTCAGCAGTGTTTTGTCACCGAGGAGATCAGTTATAAGTTTATTTACTTTAATTAGATTAAGGGTGTAGTAAAGCCATGCGTCTGTGTGGGCATCATCCCCTGTCTCCTTGCATTATCTGATTGTCCCAGCCAGTGAATTGGACAATGGTTATGCATTTTAGTGATTGTTCACTGCAGTCAGTCAATGGAGACATGTGCATATATTAGAGAAGAGTTTTTTTCCCTTCCTTTTTAGCTGCCGAAATAATCAGTCTTTGCACTTTTTAGACTATTAGAGAAGTATTTTAAGTCAATCTAAGCATATAGCCAATGTTTTGCTTGGCCAAATTGTGACAATGGTTCAGCAACTTTTCACCCACTGCAGTCAATGGAGACACTTGGAGAAGTGTTTTTTCACCACATAAATGATCCATCTGTGCACTTCTTTCGACTGTTAGCTGCTTTAAGAAGTAATTTCACTTTTTCTGAACATAATGTTTGACTTTGACAGATTGTGAACATTTTTTTTTTTTACATTTTTCACTTCATTCAGTGTTTTTTCTTCCATTAGTCACCACAAAAAATATAAATCTGTGCAATTTTTGACTACTTAGCATGCTTAAATATTTATGTAATACTTATTTTAAGTAAACCTGAGCATAATGCTATGTTTGGCTTCACCAAGTTGTGACAATGGTTTTCCATTTCAGCTATTTTTCACTCCATTCAGTCAGTTGAGACACTTGCATATATTAGATACGTGTTTTGTGCAACTTAAATGATCAATCTTTGCACTTTATTTTCGCTATAAGCCTGCTTAAAGAAGTAAGTCAACCTGAGCATACGGCCAATTTTTGGCTCAGACAAGTTGTGACGATGTTCTACTTCAGTCACTGGAGACAGTTGCGTATATTAGAGTGTATCCTTTTTTCTGCATAAATAATCAATCTTGCACTTTTTTTGATGATTAAAAAAGCATTTGAAGTCAACCTGAGCATATTATACATTTTTGGCTAAGACAAATTGTGACAATGGTTTTGCATTTAAGCGACTTTCACTCCACCCAATCAATGGACACACTTGCATATATTCGATATGTTCTTCCTATTTTGTTGCATAAATGGATCAATCTGTACACTTGTTGACTATTGACATGTGAAGCAATACAACCTGAGCATACTGCCAGCGTTTGGCTCAGACAAAGTGTGACAATGGTTTTCTTAATTTTTTCGCTGCATAAAAGATCAATCTTTGCACGTTTTTGACTATTAGTGCCTAAAGAAGTAAGTCAGCCTTAGTATAATGCCAACATTTGGCTCAGACAAATTGGGAGCGTTTAAAGGGACACAATCAAGCTGCTGATTTCTCACACTTCTGCACGAACATATGTCACCTGATACTGTGGAATTCTCTAATCCTTCCCCTACTTTTAGTGGGAGTGACACGTTTCCTTTTAAACTGGATCTCTTTTTTTTTTTCAAGTGCACTCAAACAAGCTCCAATGAACACCTTACACTTCCTCCTCGATATATCATGTACAATTTGTTCCAGTGTACTGCTTCTTGTAATATTATATATTTTTTTAAATATTGTGTAAAATGTGCTTTTTTGTACAGATTTCTCTTAAAAAATGGTCTTTAAGTATTTAAAAGTTGCTTGTTTTCCTTTATTCCTAGATGTAATAACACTTGCACTTCACAGATTTATTTTCTGTTTTAAATATCTCCTATTGCTGTTGCAGTTTAGACTAAAGGTGAATGTGAGAGGAGAGGCTGTGAGCTGTGGAGGCCAAAGTGAATGCAATGCTTTACTGACCCGAGGAATCTCTTTTATTATGGGCTCTTTGTGCCTCTCCCTCCGCTGCTCTGTCAGGCCATTCAGACCCAGTGGCAGCCACCTACATTATATCCTGGATAGGCAGGACATTCATGCCTTTTTAACCCATTGTCCTTCCCCCTGGGGTGAGGGCCCAGAGCGGGATGTGAGAACCCCAGGCTGGGCATTGTGTCCCTCTGCACTCTTCACACACCCGGCGGGGGACTTCCTTTCTGGTGTCACCGAAACCTGTGTGGTGTAATCCGCAGCTCCCCGCTGAGCAGGATGGGAAGGTTATTAAAAGTGCCTCTAATGTCTCGTTAATAAATCGCTTCCATTTTCCGCTTCATTTCTAAGTAATCGTGTTGGGAGTGTGGATAGGAAGGAATGTGTACCCCGCTCCTGTGTTTTCAGTATCAAAGCAGCATAAAAAATTAGCATGTCTTTTTATTGTCAGCTACACATATCAGGGACGCACGAGTACAGATCCATTAGAGATGTGACCCTCGCATTAAAGATCAAGTATCTGGACTGCTGTGTGACGGGGTCAACCTACAAGGTGTTGATGCTGCTGTGATTGCCAGAGGAGAGATTTTTAAACACACTGAGTCCAGCCTGAAGGTTTCAGGTTAATGGTGTCTTATACTGTGACCCGGTGGATGCTGCGTTTAGGTCTCCTCTGGGGGCAGCTCTATAAAGCGGCAGAGGTCATTTCAGTTAGAGTGCTGCTGTGTTAAGAGGTTAGAGAGCAGAGGTCCCCACAGCGTGGTATCACAAGCACTCTCCATGATGCGTTAAGGATGCTGATGCCTCTGATTGCCACAGTGGGACCTGGAGGTGAGGTTAGGGATGGCTCAGGACTGCTGGGGTAATCCCATTAACTGTGACTCCTGTAGCCCTCTCTCCCAGTATGTGTGTGTGTGTGTGTGTGTGTGTGTGTGTGTGTGTGTGTGTGTGTGTGTGTGCGTGCGTGCGTGTGTGTGTGTGTTTCAGAGAGTGAGCGTGAACGAGAGCAGTGTCTGTCTGTGAGTGTGCAGGGGGTGACCCAAAAGACATTAGCCTGCCCTGGAGGTCAGAGGACAGACGGAATTAAAATATACGTGAATCATTCATCAAATATGAGCGCGTCTCCTGTTCCCAGCATGAGTAATCACCTGTCACAACTCGCGAACCATCATGCTTCAAGTTTGTTAGCGACGAGCACATTCCCTCCTCTTTTCTCTTGAACTTGTTTAACATCTTACTTTTAATCTGTTTTTTGATCTTTCAACCTTTATTTCATCGCAAATAAGCACGTAATTGTTTACGACAATACATGACTCTCGGATGTCATGCATTGAACGGATTATTTCCTTTATAAAGTATTATTGGTCATGTTGTTTGACAGTTTAAAGTAAGAGTGACTTGATCGGTGTGCAGGAAAGTGAAAGATCCTTTGAACAGAATCAGGTTTGTCAGTTTCATGTGGTGGTGCACGTCTTATTCATTAGTTAAGGCACCAATGATTGCTGGAAATAAATAGGAACATGTCCAATGTGGCTTGTAAGGACAATTTTTATTGTTGGTTAATTGGTCTCAATTATCACGTGTCTCGAGCCACAATTAGCTCAAGTTCTGCCTCGACTTGCACAAAATATGTATTGATGTCCTCGCTGGCAGCTGAGATGTCACCATTGAGCATTGTTAAAGGCTAAAAGATGGTGGCTATTATGTGGTATATATACGTTGCTGGACTATATGCATTGCTTCCAGGGAATTAGTCAATGCAGGACTACATCTGTGGAAATATAAGTGGGGCAGTTATGCCAAACAAAAAGCTATCAGTGATTCTGAATAGAGAAAAAAATAGTGAGGAGGTCAAACGTCAATGGCAGGGAGAAAGAGAGTGTTTGGTATTGTCAATAATGGATTCTCCGTTGGAGGGTGGGATATTCACAGGGAAAGAGCTTTTGGTGGGTGGGATGTGGTGGGCCAAAGTCACTCATGCAGGAACACTATATCATGTACATACTGATAAAGCAGAGTAAACACATGATTAAGATGGAGGATGTAGAATCTCTCTTCCCTCCGATGCAGAAGGAAAATGTGAGCTTCTGTCTCTTACTTTAGAAATGTAATTATCTTGTTACTTACCTTTAAAGAGTCATTTTGATGTTTTAAAGGAGCACTGTGTAGTTTTTAGATTTTAATCAGAAGAGAATTTTTATAAAAAAAATTGTATGCCTAAACAAACCAAATCTGATCTTGAAAGACAACACAACTTTACACGGTTTTACTTTGTGTTTATGTGGTGGTCCCTGCCACCTTTCTAGCATCAAACTGTGTTCTGGGGACCTTATTGTTGCCTGAGAACAGCTTGTTTATTCAGTTATAGAAAAAACACATATTTCTAAGTTTGTATTATTACCTCATTAATATTATAAATATTAAAATTCTGAGTTAAAACTACATAGTGCCCCTTTAAAATATCCACCATCCAGGGCAGTAGGAACAACTGGACACAATCAGTCTATTTCACTGTTAAATTAACCGATCGTTGCAGCTGAATCCCTGCAGGACTGTTGAATGTGTTCTTTAGGCAGTAAATTTAACTCTAATTCGACTGGTGAGAATTTAGCCAGTGGTTAGTTTTACTTATCATGGCGCAATTACAAAACAAATAATACTTTCTCAGACATGAGAATCTTTATGTCTCTGACACGCAGGATCATCCGTGTTTAAAAAGGGCACATTTAATTATTTGACTGTAACTAATGCAGTTAAGATGGATATTCACAGTTATTGGTATTTGGAACAATATGGTGAGTGTGTGTATTGATCAGACTGGAGTCTTGTCGCGTCTGTCAATACCAGTAGATGAATCTAATTATGGTCCTTCTCTGTCTACTCAGTTAACTGTCAGCATGGGAGCCCTTAGCCTGTATGTCCAGTTTGCACTCACGCACACACAAAAAACTATTACAACATTAGGACAGTTGGCTTAGAGTCCCACCTCCTTCCTTAACATCCCACCATAAAGACTTAACACCGGTGCTAAAGCAAAAGCAGCTGTCATGACTTATGTCATCTCAGTCATATATGCATTTGTCTGGAGGAATTCACTCAGCTGTGTATTTCATGCTGTTAGGTGGAGAACTGAATCTGCTGCATTACTTATTTGCATGTTTCACTGTAATAACAGGAACAACACCATGATCTGCTCATCCAGAGTGTGACACACAATATTCCAAAGATTCATTTACTGTGAGGATACAGCAAAGTTTTTGTTAGGATTGACACAACACAGGATGAGCCTAAAGATTTAATACATCCACTAAACAGAGAATCTGCACCCCCCTTATACACAATATGTTAATTAAAGACAGAAAGTACTTCTTGTTTTTTAATGTGTTTGATCATTTTCTAAAGATAAACCCCAAAGTTAACACCACCAAGTATTTTTGATTGTCTTAATGTCGATTTAATGTCTCTACGGCTGCAACTAACAATACATTTCATTGATGATTAATCTGTTGATTGTTTTCTTGATTAATCAATTAGTTTGCAGGTCTATAAAAATATGTCATAAAATGATGAAAAATGTCGATCAGTGTTTCCCCAAGATAACAATGAAGTCCTCAAATGTGTAGAATATTCAAAGATATTCAGTTTACTGCAATAGAGGAGTAAGAAAAAAACATATAATAATATTCACAATTATTTTCTTAAGAACATTACTCAGACCAAGTGGTCAATTATCCAAAAAGCTTTAATTTAATAGTTGACAACTAATTGGTCGATCGCCACAGCTATGAGTATCTCTGCTGTTTCTACTTTGTGCAATTTTTATTGCACAAAATTTATTTTGTGTCCTTTTATCTGCAGCTGAAACCAATGAATTCTCTTGATTGTTCACTTCTTACAACACCTGAACACAATCGGTTTTATGTGGCATCATCAGCTCTAAATCTTCATCAAAGTATCATGTAAGTAATATGTCAGTCCTGTTTACCAAAGCAAAACACTATATATTATAGTACAAAGATAAATGATTGTAAACACAAGCAGGTATAATATATATATATGCAATATACAATATGCGGTCTGGTCCTTTACATGGTGCAAGGAGCTCTAAAATACAGGCTAAGTTGGCTCCTGCATGTTATGTAAAAATCTGTTATTTTCTGTAGAATTCACACATTCTCAAACACACAAAAAAACAAGCTTTGCATGTCATGCCCGGACCAAGACTACACACATAAACAGGAGCTTGTGTCTTTGTTTGTTCAGTCTGTCACTTCACTCAGCCGCGTGTGGCCGTTCAGGGACTTCCCTATCTCCACAGCTTTTTTCGAGGGAAAGTCATTTGAGTTCGAAATCTTCTTTGGCAAGTGCAACACTTCATCAAGGGTGAAGACTCCCCGGCTATCAAAGATGTATCAGTTGGTCTGATAAAGCCCTTGCCCTGGTCCCCGCACAGCAACATCCCATCATAAATAAAAGCAGCAGAAAAGAGGCCTTTGTCACTGTTTATCTGGACTGCTTTTCTTCCTCGCCCTTGATTTCCTCTTCAGAAAATTGATGCACCCTTAGATTGAAGCGGAGGGCTTGACAGGTAATGGTTAGTGTGATAACTGCTCAGATTTCATCAGCCAGGGCTTTTTTTTCCTTTTTTTTTTCTTTGTGTGCAATTGTTGGAACTTTCAGCTAGATTACCTGTCATCCAGTGCATCAGATAAAAATGCAGAGTTGTGGAGATATAGCCAATACTGGGGGCAGATGGGAAGAAAAGGATCTGGATGGAGAATGTTGGATGTGAAAGGAACAGTGAGGACACAAATTTACATTTATCTGATAGTGAGGCAAATAGAACGTATTATTACCATCACAATCAGCGACGGTTTCCTCTTGGCACCGAGATTTGTGATTTATATTATGTGGTTTCAGTGTGTGTACATGCTACATGTGCATATAATTTAGCAGTTTCAAGGGAAAAAACATGTCGCTGCCTGAGCTTTAATTTCCCCTCGCACTGAAATACAAAATACTATAAGGCTTAAAACACTTCTGCGGCCTGTAATTTTAACAATGACTATGTATTTCAAAGTGTCTTTAAGAAATATAGAACAATGTATAAAAATGTTTCCCTTTTCCAACCAGACATTTTCAAACCTATTTAATAGGACAGCTGAAAAAAAAAAGATCTTCCCTGTCGTATGAGCGTTTATTGATTTTTTTGTCAGGGGGCAGACAACCTATTCAAATCTAAAATAAAAAAGTCAGATCTGCATTTGGTCTTTTGCTCCACTGATGTTATGGTAACCAATAGAGCTGAAATCTTTGGCAGATGTGTGACAGCAATTTTTTCTCAGCTATTATAGCATTATAAACACTCGGTTAGAGTTACATAAAACATGCATATTTTTGACTGGGAAATTTTCTGACGAGAGAAACAGCTGTGCTGGCCTTACAATGCATTAAGTATTTCATCCCTTTTAGATGGTTAAATTGTGCATGAAATGT
>OMLP01021982.1:1671-18157 GCA_900302685.1 Spondyliosoma cantharus | reverse complement strand
TTACTTGACATATGTAAATGTTTTATTATTATTTACTTCAATTCATGTGTTACAGCCTACAACCTTATCGCATTCTACGCAAGTATGTATGTGCATGTGTGTGTGTGTGTGTGTGTGTGTGTGTGTGTGTGTGTGTGTGTGTGTGTGTGTGTGTGTGTTGAGGGATGAAGCATTCAGGGCAGTAGGACGCACCGGATCCTTTGTCTGCCTCAGCCCCGTTGCCACACACACATTTATGGTTGCATACAGATTTATTGCCATAGTCTGGTGTCTGGCTCCCCTTGACTTCATCCTCCAGACCTCCATGGTCAAATCAATAAAAATGGGGTGGCAGCTCATTTCACATATACAGACACATGGGCACACACGAACAGTGAAGTAGAATAAAGAGGAGTAGTGAGAGTGAAGCAAGAAAGAAGAATAAACAGATTTTTAAAAATCTTTGCGCATATTACAAATTTCAGACAAATTTATGTTCAGATATTATGCCAGTATAACCATGATAATTTTAATTTATTTATATATTTTTTATTTTTGGTACCAAACTCTCACTGCCTGCTGTGTCTGTGCTGAACTCCCTAAAGATCACCTGCCAATCAAACAGTATGCTGTGGGCACAGTGGGATACTAATGGCTCCTTACTTGGGTTTCCTGTTGATCAAGATTTGAATTTTTGTAGATTTTTTTTTGTCTTGGGGCCACAGTGTCTGTAAGCTGCCACTGCTGATGGAAACTACATTTTCAAAAAAGTATTCTACACTCAACAGAAGGACATATCAAATATTGTTTACTATATGATTCTGGATTTGTCTAGGGAAAGAGGATCTTGGTCCATGGAACAGCAATCATTTACACTTTACTTAGACATTCACTGAAAATAAAAATAAAATTGTGTTTGCTGAAAAATCTGTCTGACATATTCAAAGATAAAAAGCCTGGCAGATAGATGCATATATATATTGACATTTCCTGATAATGTGCTGTCAAAGATGACTTGACGTTTTTTGATTAAATTAAAAAATACTGCGTTTCTTTTCCCTTGGACAAAGTTTAACATGATTGTCAGAATGATATAAACATTTGCAATTAAAATGTGCAAATTGGTGTGAAAAAAGAATTCCACTCCTTGCCACTTAAATGAAAGTCAATTCCAACTGACTAACAAGCACCGACAGAGTGTATGGTAAGGTATCTATAATCATTAATTCTAGCTCATTTCCATTTACGGTAAATAGATTATCCATGCCCTACAGGAAAAGTGAACGCACAGCAAATGTGGAAATTAACTTAAGGCATGTATTATGAGATATGACATGATGATTTGAATGCAAATGACTAGTTATATCAAGCTCCATTTTTGACTATTTTAGCTTAATTATGTGTAGAAGGTTTTACCACATGCAGGGGAAAGGGGTCATAAAAGTCATAGCGTCCAGCTGAAGGCTAAAACTGGGATGAATTAAAATGCCACAGAGAGTGAATAAGAACATGCATGTCCTTCATGCGTGTGAAGGGTAAAGCCCTTCGTGTGGCTGTAAGGACGAGAGCAGAAGACATGCACGTTGACTAAATGTCCTTTAAAGGGCAACTGGATGACTCTACATGTGATTACTGCTTTCATTCTAACTGTAGTTACTATTTACTATTACCATAGTAATCTTATGTTTTTTACTGACAGATCCATGCTCTTATGCACAAGCAATGTTTTGAAGACATTATACGTTGTGTATTAAACAGCTATTTGCACGGCTTTATGCATGGTAACTTTTCATCTGTTGCCATTATCATGTCTAAATTTTCATGTGTGTCCATATCATTTGATCCTGACTGAATACCTGCAACACTAATGACTTCCCATCTTGGGATGCAAGATTTTTGATAACGTGATATTTTCCAACTTGTTTTGGCCAATTTGCAGATACCTATACATGCAAACTTTTTTTTTTCCACATAATTGCAGAGAACATCAAGCATCTCTGGTTAATTCATTAAAATATTACACATTATTACACATTCACAATGCAAAATAATCTTATCATCTTATCTCATCTTATTCACTTTAGGCTGATGCCAGTATTTCATTTTACAGCCATTATGGTCTGATACTGATTGTGCCTAGAATACTGTGCATCCCTATCAGCCTCTGCTGTATTTTGTGCAACATTAGCAAATGTTTGCATGTTGACAATCTAAACCAAGAGGTGAGCATTGCAAACCATACCTGCTAAAAATCACCTCGTAAGCACAGTTGTATGGTAGCGTGCTGATCCTGCTGATGTAATTGCAGCCCTAATGGAGCTGCTAGAGTACCTGTATACTCTTAGTCTCACTTTAAAAGATTAAACAATGAACTGTCACTTTTTCCTCCGAAGAAACAGAGCTAAATATGGAGCAAATACTGTCTGGTCAAATATGACCTCTTCATGGCAAATGTGAATGTTCCCCAATCTCCATCTTTGGTATTTATGTCCTACAACGAAACGTCTCCAGATGCAATGGCAGGCAGGCTGTTGGATCTTTTGAGGTGCTTTAAGTGCCTTGAAGAGGCACACCCACTCACACATGCATCTTTATATCAGAACACACACAATTCCTGTGGTGAGATTAGTTATGGTCATGGCTGGCTGACTGAAATGGCTCATTCCTCATTGTGAAAGCATTCTGAATAGACGGCGTTGGTGGTAGTAGTGTGTGTGCACGAGTGTGTGTGTGTCGCCCTTGGGCAAGCTGTCTTTCTGATGCCACGCAGCTCTTAATGCGCAGCACAAAGGGTAATAGGTAATTAATATGCAATACACACTTAATGTGCCTGTATGAGACTGTGTGTGTGCGTCTGCGTGTGTGAGGTTAATACGTAATTAATATGCATCACACACTGGCATCCCAGGCAATTAAGGATCCAGTGGTGTCCGTGATGCTTCTTAACGAGCGTCCTCTTTAATTGGAAACATTTCATTGTAAACATGTTGATTTATATGACTGGCTGTCGTTTGGTGGGATTAGAGGGAGTAAACGATTAAGGCGGCGGCATAGAGACATACTCGAAGAGGGTATAATAAACAACTTAAAGTTAAAGACCCCATACTGTCTATAAGCAGCATATTAGATCTAAATTCATTTATGTGGCTAAGGCACACTATGGATCCAAATATCAAAATACGATCCTTAAATGCAAATATTAAAATAAAACAAATAAATAAAAATCACATATCAATATTTACAAACATTCTGTAGACATGACTACTACCATTAGCAGCCGGTTAGCTGGCCAACTGATATATGAACAATGCTTTAAGATGTAGTAAGCTGTAGAAAATGGAAAATGTACTGCCACGGATATACAAGGCAATATCACAATATGAGAATACTTAATCAGTAAAATAGTAGTAGTGGTAAAATTCATGCTTTCAATATACAGAGGCCTTTCCAGTAAAAAGAACTCCAAGTATCAAAAACAATCATTATGCATGTATTGTTATATATTAATTTAATTCATTTTTAGTTTATTACTTATGCAGTAACATGTAAGCAACATTTAAGGTTAACTGGCTAAAAAGGGGCCAATTTAAACCGTTTAAATATTGCCAGGTAGTCTAATCTATTGTAATGTGTCCCATCATAAGCTTATCTTGGTTGTGCGCGGAACATTGGCCTCGGCAGGGTAATTGCAACCATGGCTGTCCAATATTTGTCGAGTAAGAATTACATTATGTTGTCCGAATATAATTAAAGCAACTTCCTGGTATAAAACCCCTGCATTACACAACAGCTTACATACAATTTGATTGCCTTTATCATTTTATTTGATAGTACAATAAATCTCGTTCATCTTAAATGCATATTTGATACTTTCATATCTTATTTATAACAACCCTTTCACTATTGTTAGGTTGGGCTACAGACTAAGGAATAGACCGCTTTAGTTCACCCTGAAACTAGTACAAAAAATAAGCACAGTAGAAACATCTGATCGGACCACCGTAACTATGCATCTATAAACCATAAAGTTACGGCTCAAGATGATCACAGAAAGAACAAGTTTGCTGATTTCACATATATCTCCAAAGCAAATCAAGTGCCTGCTGTCTTCTGTCTAAAGTTACTCTTGTTGGTACCAAGATGACTCAGTATATATTTACAAAGCAGCATAAAATGGACATGCTCTCGAAAAGTGTAGGTACTTCAAAACTGTACTTCATTACACCATTTGATTTTACTGCTCAAATAACTGTATTTACTACAGAACTCCACAAAATATAAGCAAAAAGCCAAATGGCTCCCATTGTTTGCTGTACGTGACATCCACTTGTATTTCTATCTTTCCTGAAAGTCCTCCAACTGTACACAGGTTCAGTGGGATTGACATAAAAGTAAACTTTTGCAGAGGGAACACAAAAATGGTAAGGCTGAACTTCAATACAATGCCTGTGTTGTCAACAGATACTATTGTGAACTAATAAACCAGGCCCGGAAACACAGTAAATATCCTGTTCCTGTATTTGTCCCACAGCGAGCTACTGGCCTAAGGAACATAAACACAGCGTGTGTGTGCCTATTTGTGTGTGTGTGCGCGAATGAGGGTGTCATACTTTCACAAGTTATTATTGTTGTATTACTGTGTCTGTGTGCTTGTGTATGTGCCGAGGCCTGTTCATATTTGTGTGTGCCTCTGTGTGAACACAAACAAAGGCCAGATGATAATACCATAATAATATACAATCAAGTCAATGGGGTTTTCCTGTCTGCTGGATGGCAGAAAAGGTCATTGTTCAGCACCCATTTATTCTCACAATCAGGCTACTAGCAGAAACCAAAGAGGTCGAGCAGGTCAAGATGGCTTTCAAACATAACCAATTTATTGCCTCAGTCAAAGTCAGGTGGGCGAGATTACACATAACAATACATCATAATGATAAATCAGGTGTCAAGTTATGCTGACCAGATGTGTTTGAAAATAATTCAACGACGACACCAGACTACATATTACTCTTTCAGCATTTAGCTGACACTCATTTACTTGGAAGTGGAACAGTGGAACTGCAAAGACAAATTGCAATCCCCTGTACAAGGGTCAGGATCTCAGTGCCATTACAATTCTCCAGAGACATGTGATCTCAACAAAACATGAAAAGCTGTCAGATCAGACATGCATGAGGAATGCATGCGCATGAAATTGGCTGTAGATTGAAGAACATGTTGACCCATTTAAATTTTAATGCAGAATATTTGTGTTTGTGTGCGCACATTTCTGCATATTCAGATACGCATGCGTCGTCCTACCCTGAATTCAACAGATGCATGCTGATAAACTATTGCATGTACTTTGATCCCATTCCACAATTGTTTTTTCTGAGTGCTCATCTGGATTACAAATGTATTGCCAGGATCAATACTGGATATCCTCTGCAAAGACTGTATATTTTCAAATTTACTGAAAGCAGTACGGCTGTTAGACTTAGGCATCAAAACAACTTTGTTAGGTATAGGAAATTAAACTACTTGGTTGGGTTGAGGAGAGAATCATACCTTGGGTAAAAAATAACTGTCTTGTAATTTAAGCTATGTAAGTGACACATCAAGTAACGTATATGACATCAGTTCCATCACTTAAGTACATTAACCCTGTTAAGTTACATAACTCACTCATGACTCTTGGTACTTTTCATGCGGGTGATTTACACTTCAACTGAATTACCATTGAAACAAGAGATCTTACTTTTTGAAAAACTGCCTACAAAAATGCAGCTTTTTCCTAAAGTTAGGAATGTGCCAGTAAGAAAATATGCATATCTGCATTGAAAACAAAAAAAATTAACTCCATCTGTCTCTAATTCTCTGATGTTTACCTACGTGTATTTCATCTTCACTAATAGTTTATATCTAGACTTCTAGAGAGGGTGCAAGAAACAATAATGTCAAAAAAATGTGTAACTGCTGTGAATCTGTCATTGTTTTGTAAACTGTATCATTTTGGAAACTCCTCACCTGACCTACATGCACCAGAAGTGTTCATAACTACCAGTCCAAGCAGCCCTACAAGCCACTGCAGACTGGGACTCTGGAGACGACGAGGCTTTCATGGAAAGAAGCTGGCCCTGCTGAATGAGGCATTTTATTAATATTTCACAAACTGCAGGAGCGTGTGTGTCTATGTGTGCGTGCTCCTGTATTTACATCTTTGTGAGGACGCTGGGGCTGGCCCACATTTCCAGTAAGAGGTGTTTAAAGGGCTTTAAACTTGGTTTGAGGGTTACAATTAGGTTTAGGTTAAGGTCAGGGCAAGGTTAGGCACCTAGCAATATCTGTTATGGCTGTGGTGTGCCAATTAAGCTCCTCACAGGTACAGAGAAACCCACGTGAATGTGTGTGCACGTTAGCAGGGGGAAGGGTAAAAGGGATGAAGCACTTCTGGGAAAGTCAGTTTACCCAACAAGCACTCAGGAAGCACTTTAGTTGTCATGACAGCATCACCACGTTGAAATGATGGGGTGATGCAGAGGGGTTGGGCATTAAGATGGAGGAGAGAGCGGGAGAGATGCAGGAGCAGGCAACAGAGAGAGAAAGTGTGGTGAAAGAAGCCAGTAGCTGCTTCCAATTGAACAGGATCTAAAAAAGATGAATGGCAACTCTTTCAGCCATAGATCCAGTCGATTCATATTTCAGGAGGTGATGGAATCAAAAAGGCTTCCTGCCACACGCAGATTTTTGCACCATCATTCACCAAGCTGTTCTGTCTCCTGAGCAACTCAGGCACGACCGAACTTCTACATTTCCAAAGGTTATTGAATACCATTTAACTCAAATGATACAAGTTAAAAGAAACATTGCGATAGATACACAGCAGGACATATCTGACTTGTGATGCCACAGGATCTTGTCGGTCCAATGAGTGTTGATCCAAAGGTTAGACTGCACTCTTGCATGTCTGATTTTCAAATATGTAGCCATATAATGTAGATAAGATTATTGTTAAGATAATTTAAAGGTCCAAACAGTAAGAAAGTTGATTTTTGAGTCTCAATCCCAACTCAAAAACTGACGTTTGGGATTTAGACTCAACCGATTTACTACTATTTGGAACAAAGTCTGAGAGATGCAGCATTTTATCGGAATTTTATAGATATAGTCTACTTTTATAATTTCATGTTTTATATTTTATAGATAACATCCTCATTTATTTTGGTTTTCTTTTAGTTTAGGGCTGCAACCAATGATTTTATCATTGTCGATTAATTTAACTGATTAGTTGTTTGGTCCATAAAATGTCAGAAAACGGTGATAAATATTGATTCGTTTTTTCCCAAAGCAGAAGCTACCACCCCAAATGTCTTGTTTTGTCTGAACGCAATAGTTCCAGCTGTATTTTGGTTTGACAAAAAAGTGAAATAAAATAATGAACACTATAAATATAGACACCCAAAGCAAACTGGCGTTGGAACACCCAAACCCAAACCCCAACCCTCACTCATATGTCTCATTATATTGGAATGGCAGATGCTTCCATGATCATGTGTGTATCTCTGTGTTATTCAAGTGACTTTAATACCCTTGTCACCACACCGCCAACCACAAGCCCCACACTGCAAGTGTGAGCCGCATGTTAGCTATCCCCTAATTCCCCAGAGGGATATAGCAGAAGAGCTTCCTCACAATACTACGTCAGTGAGACAGTTTCATATGGCAGCACCACCACCGTGACCAGATTGAGTTTGACATATGCCGCAGTGACGTCTGACAGGCAGGAAAACATAGAGGAACATCAGGGGAGCCCTGGCACTGAAACAAAGTATTGTCGAGGGAAATCCAGCTCTACCCATGACACACTTAGACGACGCCGGCTCAATGAAACGCTCCATGGTTTTCTTATTCTACCAGTAAGCGCCTCTTTATCTTTCCATGTAATTCTTTCATTTGATGATACCAAAAGTCATCCTCGTTTTCATTTGTATTCCTCATCTGCCATCATCCCTCTTCTCTTCTGCCTACCCTCCCCCAACTTCCCCTCAATTCTCTCTTCCCCCAACTTCACTGCCGATCTCTTACACCTCCGAGCCTTTTTTTTTTTCCTTCTGTCATGTGAATTCAGTGCAGCCTGAATCCGAACATCACAAAGCTGTCAATCCCATGGATCCATTCAGCCTTCATTTCATCCTCCTATTCAACTCTTATCCTTATCATTCCAACGTTCTAGTCAGTCCTCATTTCCAACATCCAATTTAGCCCATCTTTTATTATTCCAACATCCAATCCCATCCTTACTCCATCATTCCAGTATGCCATTGAGCTCTTTAACTATTATTACAACACTTCAGTCAGCTCATGCCATTATTCCATCATTCCAGAATCCTTTATTCCAGCGGACAACCCTTAACGTAATTCACTACTCTTTATTTAGCCCTTATTCCATTGGCAAC
This sequence comes from Spondyliosoma cantharus, assembly GCA_900302685.1. NCBI lineage: Eukaryota > Metazoa > Chordata > Actinopteri > Spariformes > Sparidae > Spondyliosoma > Spondyliosoma cantharus. Next base: position 9,743 of record OMLP01021982.1, on the reverse strand, counting down.
ATTACCTCGAGCGAAAATTCCATCATTTACCATGCCTTTACCCTTTTTCTCTACCCTCGGTCATAATGATTTGTATAGGTGTGGTTTTATTGTTGGATGCACTGTTAATGTTACAACTTAATTGTTTACTGTATGAAGTGCAAGTGCAAACAACCTGACCAGTATCAGGATAGTGTGCCAATGCAAATCCAAGTTTCTGATCAGTGGGGGCCGTAGTGCTTGTGCATCTTCAACTCATTCTGCTCAGTTGCTGGCTGAATAAGAAAACTATGATAAAATATGGATGAAAAAAATGTAATGATGAATGATGTAATCACCCTGAACTGAAATTGAAGTTTGGTTAAAAAGGTTGCTGTAATGGTAATCAGATGGAAATGCTGAATCCAGCAGAAGTTTTAATGCAGCCTTGGCAGCCAGACTTCTTCCTTAAAGGGTCAGTCCCCCCAGATCAAAAATATATGTTTCTAGTGCTATTCATCCATCAAGATTATTTTGGTGTGAGGTGCTTGGTTTTGGAGCAATCGGCCATTGAGATGCCTACCTTCTTTTGAATATAATGGAACTAGATGGCACTCTGCTTGTGGTCTTCGAAGCCCCAAAAAAATACATTAACAAAACTCAACAGCATCTTCTCTTACAGAAATCATGAGGCGGTTACTCGAGATAATCCACAGACCTAGCTAACTATGAAGCTAGCCAACTAACATGTTAGTTCAGCCGAGGAATCCCGCACTGCATGGTGATATGATGTAGTCTGGTAGAAAGAAAATAGTTCCTACATGAAACTGTGCAATGGGGTCTGTGGTTTATTTTGAGTCACCAAAATGTAGTCAAGTAGGCAGACATCTCTCCAAAGCTTGGCAACTCACACAAAAAAATCTAGATGTAAAAAATATGTAGTTTTGATCTTGGGGTGAACTGGCCTTTTACCTGCCGTGATAACCAATCTAGTAAATTAAATAAATTGGTCATGAACAATGTCTAAAATCATATGAATAACCAGGTTTCTCATGTCCCATGTCAACATCATATCTGAATTCAATTCAAACCATTCCTTCTTTCAGCTCTTATTCCATGAACCCAACACTCGGGTCATTATTTCAATGTTCCATTCAGCCATTATACCCACATTTCTTCTTGCACTCATTCAGCCCAAATCACATCTGCGGGGCTGAACTCAATCTACAACCCCCTCCCTCCATCCTTCTCATCTATCTCTTCATCCATCTGCCCACTTCTATCCTCAGTTATCCTCCCTCTATCACTGCTGAAACAACACTCATCCATCTCCCTGCCCTCACACCCTGTGGTGAGAAATCTTCAATTTATCTTGTGTCCCCTTGTTTTGCCATCACTTCTCTCCGTAATCCTTCGGTCTGTCTATCCATCCATCTATCTACCCCTCAGATGTACTCTCCTCCTCCTCGCCTGTTCCCTTTCTTCAGTGTGACAATGCTGCAGGCTATCACCAATTATCCCAGCTAAAGTTGTGCCTACATCTATACATCTCACACAACCACATACAATATCCTTAGATGTCATCTGACACGCTATGAAGTCTGGCGTGACAAGAATGGATCACCACACGCTTTATATGCACATACATTGACTTCCTATGCATCATTCGCTCATAATATGCTCATACTTAAAAGTGCAACATGTAAAAAAAAATAGGGGGCAGCATATCATTAGAGTTATCAGCAGCTGCTGCAAACTGTAGCTGTGTTGAGCTAGTTAGCTCAGTGAGTTGCAACCTAGTGGTTCAGACTGGGAATGTCATTACGAGCCTAAGGCTAGTTAGCATATAGCAGCATATATCTGCAATCTATATATATCTTGCAATACATATTGCAACATAGTACATAGAGATCTTCCACATAATGTCAGATCTGTTATTTCTTTACACACTGTTGATAAATGAGTTAATTGTTTACTTTTTTATTTAAACTATGAAAATATTACATGAGCATTTGAATCCTGCTGTAGGCTGTCTTATGAATATATAACAAAAAAGACAAATACATTGATCAGTCCGAGAAGCTGGACAATAACCGAACAAAGAGATGTACCTTTTAAAAGAGATGTGTGTGTGTGTGGGTGAGACAAAGACGAGGGGAGTTAAAAAAAAAAAAAAAAAGGCAGAGTTAGACTGCTGATAGGGAAAGATGGACAGATATTTAAAGAGGGGAAGTAGAGGGAAGCGGAGTGAGAGGCGGTGGCTGGAGTGTAAAAGACAGGAGAGAACTAATGTTGGTGGAAACAATAAAGAGGAGACAGAGGAAGGCAGTGAATGATGGGCAGTCACAGAAAGATAAAATGAGAGAAAGAGCGAGGATAAAAGGACAAACAAGGGTGTTAAAGATGGGGAAATGAGAAACTGAGGTGCAGAGAGAAAGCAAAGGATTGAGACGGAGAGAAGTAGAGATGTGAGAATGAGCATCAGAAAGAGAGGACGATAAAGACAAAGGAGAGGAGAAAGAGCTGTCCATAACGAGTTCTGTCCTACATTCACAAAGGCGGTGTTAAATCATGCTCTACTAGGCAGCACACACAGCCAATACAGCCAGGATCCACACACACACACACACTTACACATTTTTTCTCACATACACACAGTACCTGCAGCCCATGGATACACAGTCCACAGTATGACTTAAAGCACCAACTGAAAAGGCTGAACAGGCTATGAAATACAAAATGGTTATTAACAATGCTGCATGTTTTTGTTTTTAAAAGGAGACATTATGTTCGTTTTCAGGTTCATAATTTTATTTTGGGTTACTACTAGAGTAGCTTTTCATGCTTTAATGCTCAAAAATACATCAGTTTTCTCGTACTTTTACATATTTTCTCTGTCCAATGCTGCAACACTGTATTGAAGCTTTATCTGTTTTAGCTCCCGTCTCTTTAAGGACCTCCCCCCGAATACACATGCACTTCTGATTGGTCAGCTCACACACGCCTGACCCAGCACTGCGAACAACAACAGAGAAGCTGTGCCATATCAATTTCTTACATGCCAAACTAGCGGTGATGCATACATTATGCAAATATGTGCCATGGTGACGTGGTATGATGTCATGAAGTCACAGAATCAAAAGGTGGGACTACTGACGAGGCGTTTGAGGAGCAGTGTTTTCTGTGGGACAAAGGACGTTCTGTTGGTGCAAACTTTGACCTTTCTAACGTTCAAGAAGTTTTAAATGCACAGGAACTTTCTGTATATAAAACACTAAGGGAAAGGAAAATAATGAAGAAGGGAATAGGTTCCCTTTAAACTGCTCTACTTAAGACGACAGCATAGACATAATAAAGTGGAAATATAACCACTACATCGCAATTCAAATCAACAGATGTTAAGAACTTCCACATCTGAAAAGCAACGAGAGCCCAGCCTCCCAAAAGACGAAAGACACGGAATCCATATCTCCCCCTCAGTATGGAGTCCAGCCACTCTTTCAACGTCTCAAAAACAAAACCAGGCACTTCACTCTCCGAGCGACTGAAATGCACATGAAAACGTGTTTGCTAAAGCAGCGAACACATATGGTAACAAAGCCGAGGAAGAGAGGAAGCCCTGCCATGTTTCTCTCTGTTGATGTTTCAAAGGCTGTCAGTCTCATCTGCATATGAAGAACATAATCTTGTAGCTCCATTAATTGCTGGGAGTGTGCTCTACTCTGACAACTTACTTCTAAGTTTGTTTACCTCATTTCTTTTTTTCCCTACGTACGGACCATGATTAAAATAAAAATAATCTATTTTACTCTGAGCAGTGTTGATGTTTCATTCCAAAACGTTTAACCAATGGCATTTGCATATCACACAGACTCATCTTCCTGAAAAGCAAAACACTGAAACTCATTAAAATGAAAATCAGTTAAAACCTTGTGCAACCTCGAAACTCTGTTCTGTACCGACAGGATGGTGAAAAACAGGGCACGAGGCGTACCGGTGCAAAACATGGTGGCAGGGGTCAGATTTTAATCACAGTGTCATCAAAATAACACCCTCTCACTCCTTTGTGAATAGGGGTACAGAGGAAATGCTGTGCTTTTGGCTGTATCTTTTCAGCTCAGTACGCCAGAATAGACTTAGTTGTGTTTTTCATTCATGTCTCATAAAACAAAAGTACTGTTTTTAATCTTGGCTGCAGTCCACATCAGCCTCATGCAGACACGGACCACTTCTCTCCTGAACTGAAGAAAACCAACTCCAGTGCACATTATTTTGTGTACAAGCATCATGACAACAACTTAAGCATGAGTCAAACTAAGAGCCAATAATTAGGAAAATACATTTCTTATTTGCAATTATAGTTTCAATGGTATTAGATTTTCATGGAATTCTGAAAATATCCCACTGTTAACTGTATTACACAGAATTATTAATATCAATTCGATTGAACCCAAGTAGAATGAAAACAGAAGGGTGTTTTTGGTTGAACATATGTATTCTAATAATTCCAAAAAACCTCCAGACAGGCATAAATTTTTTTTTTTTTATATATTTCAAATTTATATCAATTTTCATAACATGGTAGAATTCAACACCGTAGAGAAGAAAATGTGCATGTAAATTTTGTAAGACTGCATTATTTTTTAACAAAACTACTGTTAATATAGTGTAATTCTGAATATGGCTAATTCTGAAGTTCATACATTTTGATTCCTGCAGAATTCGTGCAGAGGGACTCTCATGAACAGTATTTAACATCCTATTATTTCCTAAACTGCACAAATTAATCTGTTTATGAATGCTCATGACTACGGGCTGCTACGTGGCTCTGATATACACATTACAGAATGAGCTCCCATGTTTTAGTGATCTATTTTGGCGTTGTCAGCCACAGCTCTGTAACAGTTTTTTTTTTTTTTTTTATGTGACTGTACAGTCTGTGGCAGCACAACTCCAGGCAGGCCAATGGCATACTGACAGCTACTTCCTAATGATCTCTCCACACAGACTGCATGTCTGACCAAGTTAAGCTAAAAACGGCACACATTTTGTCATGTAGCTTCTACATTCTAACATTTGATTATAATGAACTGATCATAGCTAAGAGAGTTGGACACGGTGCATTGTTGGATCTTCTGGAGGCACGGTGTGATCGATTCAATGGAAAACCAGATACACGACATGCCTAAAACCAGTTCTGCCATGCACACCAAACAAATACCCTTCTTTTCTATGCAAGCCAGTGTCCGATGTACGCAATCATACAAGCTTTGCATAAGTTGATATGAGCATTTGAGAGCCATTTTAGTTCATCGCTTGAGACCGACACTTGATCAGCCGGGCGTTGTGTGGAAAAAATGAACTCTGAAAAACTCAAGAGACGCCAAATAATCAGACATTTCAAGTCTCTGTATCACCCAGCTCCACGCCGCTATAATAACTGTTCTCTGGAATTTTCGATGAAATTTCGCCATGCCACTCAGAGCAGCTCAAGTAGAGTATAGTGTGCTCTGAAAATTGAGTAATTTAAAGACAGCGCAGAAGAAGATTGGAGAGGAGCGAAGGAGAGAAAAATAGAGAGGCCCTGGGTGTCCGTGGAAATGGCAGTTAAGGTTGGCGCTGGCAATGTTTGGGCTCGAGTCAGAGCGGAGCAGCGGCTGCATGAGAGCAGCGAAGTGCTGCGGGGCTCCGGGGAATACCCTCCACTAAGCTCGGGAAAAACACACCCGCACAGTATGAAACCCTCTTAGTAAAAGAATAAACAGAACCATGCGCACACTCAGGCACACAATACTAAAAACAAACATGTGCATGGATATAAAAATAAACAAACGGGGTGAAGATGCAACCGCGGAGAGCACACACGCATGTGCACTCAGAAACCTAAAAAGACTGAAAACACTGGACAGTGGAGAGAACTAAAATTCTCACGTTCTCAAGTTCTTTAGGCTTTAGCTTGGTTAAATAAGTGTAGAGTTGCACGATTAATTGCGCAATGGATCTGTTGTCACCCTCTAAATTAATCTGCAACTACTTGACTTGACAATTGATTCATTGGTTTGAATAATTTTTTTAAAGAAAAAAAAAAAAATTCTTGGATTCCAGCTTCTTACATTTGAATTTTTTCTCGTCTCTTTACCCATCTATGACTTAATATATTTGGGTTGTGGACATAACATCACATTTACTAATGTAATTTGGGGCTTTCGCAAACACTGATTGACATTTTTCACCATTTTCTGACACTTTTAAGACATAACGGATTGATCAATAGAGGACATAATGACGTCTAGGTATTGTGCTGCAGAGATGATACATTTAGCATGCTAACCAGTTTCCCCCATCCCGTTCTGGTCCACAGGTCTAAACACATACACTCCCCAGGTGCTTCAAGCTCGGACTGCTAGCTACACAGCTAACTAGGCTAACTAGCAGACGGTAACAGCAGTTAGTGGTTATTCTGTCCCCCAATTGCTTTGAGTATGTATTTAACAGGACTCCAATTCGTAAACATTGCACCTAATCAAGAAATTGTTTTTTGCATATATCTACATACATATTTTGCCCTCTTACCTTGGCATGATCCGTTGATTTCCTCAAATCCCGTCTGGCACACACACTTCCCGATAGGCACCAGCCATTCTCCCTCTGTGCTACAATGCATCCTGGGAGGCTCGTACAGAGGCAGGGAGTTGTTGACGCAGCGACCCACCACCTCCACCAGCTGCGAGGCCTCTGAGCCGGGGATTGTGTCCTGGAACTCGGCTAAACTCTTCACCAGAAACGGGCAGCGCTTGTAGAAAACACGTACTGACACGAGAGCAATGCAGGCCCCCAAATCCTGGAAAGCCAGGTAGAAGCCCTTATGGGTTAAGGGACCTAGGTCACGGACTTCAGTATTGAGCTTCATCACGCGGTCACCCAGGTCCAGCTCGGTGAAGCTCTCGTCAGCTGCAATGGTGTCAATTTTGATGTACCTGCTCTCCTTCATCGCCCTGTCCTCCTCCTCCGTGATCCCGGTTCCATCTCTCATCTCTCCTTCCTCCATTTCGTCCTCATCTCCGCTCGTTTCGTAGTAATACATGTTAAACGTCTCCTTGCAGGTTCCGACCCCCCCAGGCAGGCTGTTGCAGTCTCTCAGTGTGAACTTGAGCTCGATGAAGACCCGCTGGGCGCCCTCGGTCAGGATCCAGTTGGTGTGGAGCCAGTTGTTCTGGTTCTGCTCCATGACCCGGCACACTTGGTAGGTGTGGATGGGAGCGTAGTCCTCGTCTACCTCCCCGATCTCCTCCCACTGCAGCACAGAGAAGTGGGAGGTTAATGGAGAAGAGCACAACACTCAAAAGTAGATTATGAGTACCTCAAAATTGAACACTCCTTGAATAAGTGTATTTATTGACCAGCGATGAACAAAATGTGTCATTAGCAGTGACTGTTTTGGCAATTTCTGACTTATTTATTGAGGCAAACATCTTGTTGTGCTTAGACAACATTTAACAATTGAGAACGTTGGGTCCTTCTGCACGAGGGCTTTCCAGAAGAAAAAAAAAAACATTCTTAGAGTAGTTCTCAATGTAAGTACTGGAACAGTCCAGTGTTGGCATCAGTGCCAAAACTATAATATCTGTGGAAGCATCAGAAAATCTTAAATAATACCCACATCTGCAGAGAATTGATATCCATGGAAATGTATTAAGAATAAGCTACAGCAATGCCTTTTTAAAAGGCTTAATGAAATTTCAGAGTGTGTGTGTGTCAGAGTGTGTGTGTGGGGCTAGGTATAGATAGCAGAATAATCCTCATCCCTTCCACCTCATTTCATCCTATTGCAACAGACAGGAGAGAATGAGAGTGTTATAGGGAATATATGCACTTACCCTGAATGAGGGGTGGAGTTCATGCCAGTGGAAAAAAAGAATTAACTTAAAGATGCGCTCATCTGTGCATATACTGTAGCTATACCCTATGTATGTGTGCATACATGTAAATGATTCTGTCAGTGTTCCAGCTTGTGTGTGTGAGCATCTGCATCCACGCCTGTGTGTGTGTGTGTGTGTGTGTGTGTGTGTGTGTGTGTGTGTGTGTGTGTGTGTGTGTGTGTGTGTGTGTGTGTG
>OMLP01021981.1:2896-18593 GCA_900302685.1 Spondyliosoma cantharus | reverse complement strand
GATGGAGACAGGTCTGTGTAAAGATGTGATGGAGACAGGTCTGTAAAGATGTGATGGAGACAGGTCTGTAAAGATGTGATGGAGACAGGTCTGTGTAAAGATGTGATGGAGACAGGTCTGTGTAAAGATGTGATGGAGACAGGTCTGTAAAGATGTGATGGAGACAGGTCTGTGTAAAGATGTGATGGAGACAGGTCTGTAAAGATGTGATGGAGACAGGTCTGTAAAGATGTGATGGAGACAGGTCTGTAAAGATGTGATGGAGACAGGTCTGTAAAGATGTGATGGAGACAGGTTTCACCTTCTGATAACACTTCATCCAGCACATCTTGATACCATTATAGCTCCAAATGATGAATCGTAAAAGGCCCAAACTAAATAGAAACAAAGAGGAACTTGTTCTCCACACTTGCAGCAGTCTGCAGCTCTCTCAGTCTAGATCACCATAGCGATGACTTCTGTAATCAAGCCAAGATCAACACAACACACAAAGTCCTGGCAACCAATGGAATGTCAGGCTGAGGGGAGACGACTGTCCTTAATGAACCGAGGAGCATCTGAACACAACACCAGTCTGGAGAGAAACACTGTGGGCTGCACCAACCAGAACATCCTTATATAATGTTCAGAGTAAAGTTTATGTCGAGGAGGATCTGACCTAAACTCTCATTCACTCCACAGACTGGTATAAATCTCTCTATCCCTCAGGAGGAACACCATGTTGTTGCATTCTGACCCCTCAGAGCCACTGTAGATTTGGGGCCTCCTGAAAGCAAACAGAGCAGCCTGCTGTAGACACACCAGGTGTTGTTGTGTAACTCCAAACAGTTCAGTCGAGTGGATTTAATAACTTCAGATCAGTTTCACTCGGATCAATCAATCAGCTGTTCGTACTCACAGCAGAGCAGAAGCTTCAGTTTGCTTCATGCTGCTCCTTGTTGATCTTTAGATGAATCAGCATCATTTTTTTAATCAGATCATCTGTGAAGTTTTGAATCAGATCACATTTGTTTCTCTGTCTTTCAGCAGCTGGAGATAAACGTCCAGTTCAGACCTGCTGCAGCTGATCCAGGTGAGTTCCAGGTCGTGTTGCAATAAAAGGCTCAAGGACCAAACAGAGATAAATGTGTCAGTGTGGATCGATCAGACCGGATCAAACCGGACACTGTACACAGATTACATGATCCAGACACAAACAGCCGGTGCAATGGAAAGGTTTGCATCAGAGTTCATATTTATATTGTTGTTATGTTGGAAGTTTATCAGTTTATCATTAAATACCTGCAGAACTGACGACATTCACTGTGTTTACAGCTAATTAGCAAATGTTAGCATGCTAGCATGCTAACAGAAGATGGTAATCTTAGTAAACAAATTGATTTGATGTTATTAACACATGATTTAAGATCAAATCTTCACTGTAGCTGCGAAGCTAAAAGTGTTGATGGTGTAAATAAAGTCTTTTTTTCACAAAGTAACATTTTCTCACAATATCTTTACTTTTACTCAAATTTGACTTTTCACAACATCCTGTATGATGACATGTGACTCACAGCGGCCATTTTACTGCTGAAACAGCACTTTTACTTCTGATATAAAGGAGCAGTCTGTAGTTTTAAAGGACAACATACTGTTTTACTCTGTTTACATGTGGCGGACCCTGCCACCTTTGCTCTGGGACCTTGTTTCCCTCTGAGAGCAGCTTGTTTATTCACTGATGGAGAAAATGCATATTTCTGAGTTTGTATTAATAAAACTACATATTGCCCCTTTAAGTACAACACTGGAGTGAAAGTACTTAGTCACAGAACATCGTTGCTGATATGTGCCAGTATGAAAATTTGACTTTTTAAGAGATTGTAATGCAGAAAAAGATGATGAAGTTTAATGTTAAACTGTAAAATGTTGTGCTGTGTGTTTTTAAACAGATCTGTGATTTAAAATGTGTTTATCAGCTGATACAACAAAATAAAAATGACATGTTTTCTTTGTCATCAGCCCCAAAAATGTGGACATTTTGGAACTTTTAGATCTTTATTTCCTACTTCTGTTTTAAAGCTGCACTACATAGTTTAATCAAACAAACTCTCTATGTGGAATAAACAAACTGACAACTTCACACTGCTTTACTTTGTTTACATGTGGCGGACCCTGCCACCTCTGGGACCTTGTTTCCCTCTGAGAGCAGCTCGTTTATTCACTGATGGAAGAGTTTGTGTTACTTCCTCGTTGATATTGTAAATATAGAAACTCTCTAAAACTACATATCGCCCCTTTAACTGAGCACACTGACTCTCTGTCAGACGCTCTCAGCAGCAGGTTGACCTACATTTGGTGTCCTGGCACACAAAGAGTTAACTGGCTCGGGGTTGAAGCGGGTAAAGTTTCGCTCCTTCGACCTGTGGGCGTGTAAAAGTGGGATATTTGTGACTACGCACGGCGGTGCAGGGGTCAGTGACAGGGCCAGCGTGTGCTCCGAGTCGCATGTGTGGTTAGTTTGTAGGTTTTTTAATTGTAGTCATGTCGCGGATATTGAACCTCATCAACGTCCAGCTGCGGAGAGACTCATCCGCCTGTCGGACGATCGCTCGGCTTCCTTTAAGGACCATCTGCTGCACATCACGAGCTGAGCAGAGGTGAGTTCTGCTCACAGGATTCATGAAACACGCTGTTAGTGTCTCAGTGACGAGGTTAGAAATCAGCCGTCTGTAACGCTTCAGTGCGTCTGCTGCGCGTAAAGCTGCGCGTAAAGCTGCGCAGCTGGTTGATCCACGCAGCCAGACTTCATGCAGAGCAGCTGTAATTGAAGTCAGTCCGGTTCTGGTGGTCGTGCATGATGTCACACAGGACCAGCACGGTGACAGTGCTGCACCAGGTCTGGCTGCAGGTGAGGCAGCTGTTAAACCCAGTGCTGATGCTGCAGCTGTGGTCACTCACCTGTGCTTCTTCCCCCTCAGTGATGGAGCCACAGTCCTGGGAAAAAGGTGGAAGGACACCGCGGACACCGTCATCATCGGCGGTGGATGTGTGGGGGTCAGCGTGGCCTATCACCTGGCCAAAGCTGGCATGAAGGACGTGGTGCTGCTGGAGAAGTCCGAGCTGACGGCTGGATCCACCTGGCACGCTGTACGTCTCACAGAGTCCACTTTATAATGTGTGAAGCTCATGAAGTCAGTGAATGTGAACGACAGAGGAAGCTTTCAGTGGGAGACTCGGGTGATCCGGGTCACAGAACAACTGTTCAAACACATTCACAGGTCGACTCGTGTGCTGGCCTGAGTCACTGCACATCATAATCCACTAAATCATCACCTAAAACCTGAATACATTCAGTCACATACAACCAGGAGCAGCCAACCAGATGTTCCGTGTCTGATTGATCTGCTGATTAATTGTAATTTAATGGTTTAGTTCATAAAGTATCGATCGATACCTCGTCTTAAAAACTATACAGTGTCCAAAGAACCACAATCAGATTTTCAACCCAGACCTGCAGAGATATCCACGTGTGTTGTGTTGTTATACAACCATTGAACCAAAGATTGAACTTCTGGTATCGTGACAACCTTTAATTTCATAAAAAGTGCTTTTTGTGTCCATCCAAGAATCCAAAACTAAACTAAAATAATCATGTTTCATTTAAGACGAAGACAAGCATCAAATCATCTCCATCCAGAAGCTCGGTCGAAGGAATATTTAGTGTTTTTGTTCTGAAAATGTTCTTAACTTAATCTACTAATTTATTTCAGCTCTGTTTCCTTTAATTTTTTCACTTTTCCAAATCATCCTTGTTTGTTTAACAGCTGTCACACATGGATTCACAAAACGGTCTCAGTGTCAAAGTCCACAAAACATAAAACAGAGCGGCAGTTATCTGCTGAACAGCCGCAGCAGCTGGAGACTTGAAGCTGTTTTGCAGTGAAGCTGCAGACATGTTGCATGAGGAGCTTCTTCCTCGACAGCCTCGTTGGCTGAGGGTGTTTACTGCGTTCGGTCGCAGCGTCGTGTGAGCAGCTGCTCGAAGTTTTCAAGTCAGTTAAGGTCTTGACTCACTTTCACTCATTCACCCACCAGCGCTTCACAGTAAAGCTATTAATACTCCTGTGAGAGGGGGAACGTAGCCTTCTTCAGTTACTCTCTCATACAGGAGGGGGATGGATCTGATCCCAGCATGCATGTGGTGACAGACGGGTTGACGTTTACACCTATGGGGGATTTTAGGTGGATTTTTTTTGGGGCTGCAAGGGAACAAAAACACAGATAATGGGAGAATAAACCTGCAGCTGTGCTCTTTAAAGTCAGAATCAGACGTGCTGCTGTGTGTTTGTCAGGGACGTAACAGTATCACAGTAATATCACAGTGCTGGAAACCAGCTGTTTGTCAGGAAGAAAATGTAATAAAATTCAACAGTTTGGCAGCAAAACCAGAGAACTGAACGTCTTTGTGCATGTTTGAAACGCAGGAGTTTAACAGCACGAGGAGGATAATTTGCCTAAACAACTTAAAAGCCGACGCAGTAAAACGACTGAACGAGTGAGAAGGAGCTTCTGATTAAAGCTGAACCAGTCAGTCAGTCTGTGTTCACTCAGAGTTGTGACGGGACGTCAAATCAAATTTAAAGATACAACATGTAAGAATTCTGCATTGAAATGTCTTAAAAACACAGAGCGTTGTTCTGAATGTTGTTGAGTTGAGTACTTTTAATTTTCCCAAATGTTTCCATTGAGGAAGTTGGAGAACGAGACGAAACATAACGTGATTAAAACTTCGTCACCTCGTAAAACACGCTGCTGCAGTCAGGTCGATAAACAGGAGTGAAGATCTCTGAGCTCTCCTCCCGTCGGTGAACGTCTCCGGATCAGAGCAGATGTTGACTCATTTTAGCATCTTTCAGCTCATTGTTTTGTTTTTACAGCCCGTCACCTGACTGTTCTGGTTCCTCGTCTCCGGTCTTAATTGTGTTAACGGCCGACAGACAGATTTAGCGACCAGCTAGTGAACACGGTGAAGCATTCAGGAGCTAAAGAGATGATGTGTGAGTGTGTTTACTTATCATCAGCTGTGTGTTTTGTGTTTCAGGCTGGTTTGACGACTTATTACCATCCAGGCATCAACCTCAAGAAAGTCCACTATGACAGCATTAAGTTATACGAGACCCTGGAGGCTGAAACCGGACAGGTGAGGCGCCTCGCTCATTTTTCATAACCTCGAGTGTTTCTGTGGTGACGTCACTCATGTCCTCTCTCTCTCTGTGTAGGCGGTGGGCTTCCATTCGCCCGGCAGTGTTCGTATTGCTGCGACGGCGGCTCGGGTGGATGAGATGAAGTACCAGATGACCCGGACACACTGGCACGTGACGGAGCAGTACATGATCGGACCAGAGAAAGTTCTCGAGCTTTTCCCTCTACTTGATATCAACAAGGTCCGTGTGACTCGTGGAGACGTTACTTAGAATTTGTTCTTTTAAACCGACCTTTCAGTGTAGCTGTGACGCCATCAATGGGCCAGAATGTCAACTCAATGAATATTCATCATGCTCCTCAGAGGAAACGCCCTTTTCATTTTGGACCTTTTGCACCTTTCAGTGTTCCTTTTGGGTCAAAACACAAAAACCTCTTCAAATCATCAAATTTAAGCAAATTCCCATGAAACCTCCAAATCCACAGAATCAATCATCCAATCCTGGTCCTCAGAGGAAGAACTTTCAGATTTCAGACGTTCCCCTCTGATCACCATCGGACCTAAACGTCAACGTTTCACACACGAAAACGTTTTCAAATCATCAGATATGCTGAATCTAATTTTAAGATGTCAGGACACAGGAATCACGTCCTCGTTATCAACCCTGATGAAACTTTGTCACATGAAGTATTGTGTGTTTCCAGGTGTTGGCGGGTCTGTACACACCAGGCGACGGACACATCGACCCGTACTCTCTGACTATGGCTCTGGCTGCTGGTGCTCGTATGTACGGTGCACAGATCTACAACCCGGCGCCGGTGACCAGCCTCAACCCGACCGCTGACGGCAAGTGGGACGTCCAGACTCCTCACGGGACCATCCGGGCCAATCGCATCGTCAATGCAACAGGTTCGTACTGGAATATTTCCAATGAAGGGTGTCGTGACAACACACAACACAGCTAGCTTACTGTTGGCGCTGGAGATGTTGTGTTTGTTCTCTTTGTCAGAGATCCTTTATCGACTTGTTTGTGAAGAGGGTTCACTCTGAGAAACTGAACTTTGTCACAAACTGAATTTCTGTCTTTTTTTTTTGCTTGTCGTTGAACCACTGAAGGCTGGTATTTATTTTGGTTGAACTCTGGAAGCTGTTGCTGTAAAATGATTTGCTTATATTTACAAATCAATGTGATAGTCTAACAATGACGGAGCCGTCAGCGCTGAAAAACACAGTCAGATTGAACTGTGACGCTCATATTCCAAACGCACATAAAACGAAATTGTTTCTGTTTGAATCTTTGGTGAAATTTAAGACAAGAAGACAGTTTGAAAGTTAAATGTTTGCATCAAAGTCTGCTTTTGTTTCCAGATAGCAACAACGATAAAGTGACGCTCCATTTCAGACAAAACGGGCGTCAAGGTTTAAAACTCGAAATCCAAAATTTGAATTTGATCATGAAGATCAGAAGCAGGATTGTCGTCTCCCAGTATCTTTATCTCTCTGCCCTCACATACTTGGAAGACAACGTAGCGAGCTAATTATGGGCTTCAGAGTGTTTCTTTTGTTCTCCTTGCCAGAGATCCTTTATCGACTTGTTTGTGAAGAGGGTTCACTCTGGACAGATTCAAGAAACTGAACTTTGTCACAACTTTCTTTCTTTTGAAACAGAGATGAGGCTTAGTTGTTCTTTCAGGTGATCTCTTTAGTCCGATCACAAAAAGTTTCTGCTTTAATTTCTGCAGATTCAGACTCAGTGCAGAGACTTCCTGTTATCTGTGGACGCTCTCTAACCGGAGACCTTTGGCCACATGGACCACCGCTCGCAGAGTTCACAGAAACAAACTTTTGGCTCAAACTGGGTCAGTCCAGTTCTGGGTGGATTTTGTTGGCAGAGACTCTTTCCATCGCTGCCGCTGTCGCTTGTTTATCAGGCAACATTCAGGAATTTGTTTCAGTCTCTCTTCTGCCTGTCGGGAAGATTGTGTAACGTATTGATCTGTATATAGGTCATGCAGGTTTTACCTCAGTCAGTAAGAGTCGGGTTTAAAAGACGTGACATGCAGAAGGTGAAATTAAACAGAAACGGCAGCTCAGTCCGAATAAAAACTGCAAAATTCATGTTTGGTGATGCTGGTATTGGATGTTTAACGTGTTCTCGCACACTCACAAGCTTTACATTGTGAAAAGCATCGTAAAGACCCTGAAGAGCGAATGTTCTTCAGCTGATTCACATCTCCACGCTCCATATATTCTCCCTGAATCTGCACATTCTGTACTCCGGTTGAAGCCGGTTGTGTTGTTGGCCGTTTGCCTTCGCTGTGTCCGACAGCCAATCCAAACAGGCCGGCCGTTCAGACTCCATCCAATCTTGAAGCTGCAGCTCATGCACACCTCCTGAAACACAGTTTTCTGGCTGCGTGTTGCATTCAGGGAACAACATATCAGATTGATATATCACACATGTGTTTGTTGGCATGAATGATTCTCCCACAGAACGTTTCTCCATCAGATATTATGTAATGTGCAGATTCAGACTCGTGGTCACTGCAGTTTGTTCTGTGATTTAAAGATGCGGTCTGCAGAAATAACTCAGCAGCAAGTTTAAAGTCTCGTCCCACATAGCGAGGAGAACAACTCCCAGGATGCAACAGCAACCTTTTATTGTGCTCGTCTTATTGCTTCAGACCCGCCGCCCGCAAGTGGTCGTTTTTTGTTGAGCTTGCATAACACCGTCCATCTTTAGATAAACTCTTTGCTCCTCTCGACTTTTTTTTTCCTTTGCATACTTTCCCTCTGCTGCTGCCGCCCCCACAGAACCTCGTCCAGAACCGTAACCACTGCTTTTGTCCGGCCAACGTCTCATTTTCACAACCTCTCCTCACTGTCGGCCTCCCTCCTGCTCCCCAATAACTCTCCCAAACATTCAGTGTCCAAATTAAGGTCGAAGGTCGTGTTCCCTGGAATGTGACCCCATGGGATCAGTTTCAATATTTCAGTCTTGAGACCAGAAGGAGGAAGAAACAGTTTGACCCTTCAAACCTGTGAATGTGATCAGTGACATGAAGTTAGAGCTGACTATGTGGATTTAAAAATCAAATAACCATTTTTATTTGATCACATTAATTCAGCCTCTGCAGAATCGTTCCACATACAGAACCACCTCTGTGATTAACTTCTGTTCATGAACACAGTCTGACAGCGCGGCTGGTTGTTACAGGCACAGCATTTTATTTCTGTGAGCTTGTTGACGCCCCATTCATCTCTGTTCCTGGGTAACCTGGTGAATCGGGCCTGTGTGCAGGCGTCTGGTCAACATGTTCCTCTGCAGCCCGGCTCCGGCCTGAACCGCCTCGGATCTTATCTGAATGTTTGTGTACGCACCCCCACCCGATCCCTCACCGTGAGATAAAGGTCACGTATGGAGAACATACAGATATTTGACTGTAAATACACTGTAGACTTACGTGCAATTAAAACACATTTACAGCATTTTAAAATAATGGTTTCAAGAGTCCCTCCTGAGGATCCGGTCTGTCCTCACGCTGCAGGTCACAGCAGCTGAGCTGATCTTTGTTAAGTGACCCACTTTCACTGATCAGAACGCAGCATGTCACTGACACTGTTAACAAACACCAGCTTTTCACAGTAAAGTACTGTAACCATGCACTTGCATTGCATGATGGGTAATTATTTGGAATATTACAGTAAACTGCTGTGAATTTCTGAAGCAAATCTATAAAAAGAAAAAGGTAAAAATGGCACATTAAAAGGAAACCCTGTAGTCAGGGTGCAGCGGCGTACAGTGATCGAGTACACATGCTAACATGCTAACAGGCTAATACGCTGCGACAAGTTAACGTGTCTACACACCACCTCATCTGAAGCAGGTGCACGAGGGTGTAAAGAACATCTTTTCAGATTAGTTCAGTGATTCACGTCTCCAGATGCTTCGGTCGTGTTGAGATGACGACTGGATTTACACATGTACGTGAACTGCTCCTTTAAAAAGGTGATTTCCTGCAGCGCCTAAGTTGCTAAGTCAGTTAAGACCTGGAGCTTTTTGTTGCGTCTTCTTTACAGACTCGACTGTAGCGAAGATGACGACTGAAGAACAAACCTCATATTTAACACTTCACACTGTGGAACAAAGTCGTCTCACGTCGTTACGCCTCCGATGTGTTTTACTGTTCGCTGCAACGACGTGAGAGAAATCCCAAGAAGCCACACGATGAAAAAACATTTTGAGCTCTCCACACTGTGTTTAACTTGTTATACACCCGTCCTGCGTGATGTAACTCGACTTTACAGACTTCCTTTTAAATGTCAGGGCGTTAAAGGAGCATTACGTAGTCATGTAGAAGAAATCCCAACTCCAAAATTGTAATATGAATATAATTAAACTCTGGGACATTAACTGACGTATTTTATGTCGTAGAACAAAACATGTGAACATCTTCAGCCTGCGGTCATCACACACCTTGTAGATGAAGGAACGGACGTCTGACTTTAAACTCACTCTGTTGAGTTATCAGTCCCTGAAATAAACGTCCAAAGACAATGAAAGTAATTAAAAACTTGAAACCTGGGAGAAAGTCTGATCCTGGTCTAATAGGTAGCAGCTGTGCCTCAGGTGGTTCAGAGAGTCCTGGACTTTCTGTTCAGAAGGAAAAACTCTAATTAACTTTCCTAACAAACGGAGAAACAAACGGCTTCATTCATCGAACTTTGTGTGTTTCCTGGGAGACATAAAGAATTTATTATAGCTCAGTAAAACATGAACATACTGTACGAACTGCAGGACGGCCTTCAGGAACAGTCATGATTGTGTAAGCATCACACAAATCCAACAGTTTAGCTCGTTTGGTAAATTTAATAACAAATATGATTCGATACAGACGAAGTCTTCATTCTCTGGTGAACACGCACAACTGGTGACTTCAGCTGAATGTGTTTATCTGTTGGTGTTCAGGTTTCTGGGCCCGTGAGGTGGGCAAGATGATCGGGTTTGATCACCCCACCATCCCAGTGCATCACCAGTACGTGGTGACGGCTACGGTACCGGAGGTGAAGGCTCTGAAGAAGGAGCTGGCCGTCATCAGGGACCTGGAGGCGTCTTACTACCTGCGTCAGGAGAGAGACGGCCTGCTGTTCGGCCCGTATGAAAAGATGGAGAAGATGAAGCTCCAGGACTCCTGGGTCAGAGAGGGAGTGCCTCCAGGTCGGTCCGCCGTCGTCTAAGATTAGAAAACTGAACACTTTAATGTTTTATTTGTCTTTGTCGGAGCAGATTGACATGATGTCTCTGGCTGCCGGCAGGTTTCGGTAAGGAGCTGTTTGAGTCGGATCTTGACAGGATAATGGAGCATGTGGAGATGGCCATGGAGATGGTCCCCGTGCTGAAGACGGCCGACATCATCAACGTCGTGTCTGGACCAATCACATACACCCCCGACCTCCTGCCCATGGTCGGACCACACCAAGGAGTTCGCAACTACTGGGCTGCCATCGGCTTCGGGTACGTGTGTGGATGGAGATCCTGGATAAACAATTTAGAACTTTACAACTTATTAAAAAGCGAACATGTTAACTTCTCTGGACGGTCCTTACGTAGACAAAGACAGAGAGTTTTAGTGGGTTCATTACTGTTTCCAGGTATGGAGTCATCCACGCTGGAGGTATCGGTAAGTTCCTGAGCGACTGGATCCGGAACGGAGAACCTCCTTACGACCTGATTGAATGCGACCCCAACCGCTACGGCCGATGGGCAGATGTGCCCTTCATGTGCGCCAAAGCTCGGGAATCTTACGGCTTCAACAATGTGGGTAAGAGAAACTCGTCTCTCATTCATTGGACAAAAAAAACGTCCTCTTTCGTTCTGTCGCTAAACTCTTTTTCGGTCTCTGCAGTCGGTTACGCCAAGGAGGAGCGCTTCGCTGGACGACCGACCAATCGGACGAGCGGCGTGTACGAGCTGCTGAAGGACAAAGCGTCTATGGGCTTTCACGCCGGCTGGGAACAACCTCACTGGTTCTACAAACCCGGAGATGACGTCGGATACAAGTAAGGCTTCTAGTTAGCGGAGCGTTTATTATAAATCTTGTTATTTTGTTTGGAAATCTGCAAACCGAAACTATCTTGGACCCGAACAACAGCAGAGAAGTGAACATGTGAACGAAACGTTCCCTCGCTGTTGTTTTTATATTGTATTATTTGTCATAATTGCTAACTGCTGTTGAAACCCTCTGGTCAGACCACATCCACCATCCTGCTCAACAATCACTGTGGAGGAAGGATGATATAGTGACGGCTCCCAAGAATTCAGGGTTCATCGAGTTCGGTTCAAAAAAGGAGCTCTGGTGGAAACATGTGGACACATTGTTCTCACCACACATCGTTCAACGGTTCCTCTGACTCTGAGCAGCAGCACAAGAGAACCATTTAGAACTGGAGGGAACAGGACAGCTGCGAACACTCAGCACATCTGCACATCACCATCTGCAGGATCTCTGAACGAGCACCGTGACATTATTTAGAAACCACACAGATTTCTTGATGAGTGTTCAAATCTGTGGCAGCTTTTTTTTTCTCTTTCTAGAAAAAAAACACAAAGCTGGAGTCATATTGCCGTATTTTAGACTTTGATATCTCATCAGCTGTTGGTGCACTGAGATGAAACACTGGACAGATATTTGAGGATGAATCCATTTGGCTCTCTGAGGTTCACATTGTTTAGTTTTTTTGCTAATCGTCCACAATAATCGGATGGATTGCAAAGAACCAGTCCCTTAAAAAGATCTGCCTGCAGAAATGTTGGACAACAACTATGTATAAACTCGACATTGGTTTGGACTCACTGGGTCACATCACATGGAAGCTATAATAAAAATAAATAGCCGTTATGTTATTAAAATACTTTCAGCAACAGAATACGTGCTACAGGACCGCTAACCGTCCTCCTGCTGCCATCACTGAGGGAGAAACTGAGGAAGAAGACGCTGCCGGGTGTCAGCGGAGTGAACGTCTGTCTGATATCCAACTAATGACTGTTTATAACCGTATGGATGCTGCTATAAAGTGTTGTGATTGAGATCCAGGGTGAGAAGAGAGGCGTGTTCAGTTGTTTGCAATCTGCACCCTCGCCACTAGATGTCACCAGATCGGAACAATGGTCTTTTATTTTACTTTGACTTGAAGCTAATAAGAAGTTTCATGTTTGTGTTCAGGCCCAGTTTCCGCCGCACCAACTGGTTCGGACCGGTGGGCAGGGAGTGCAAACTGGTGATGGAGAAGGTGGGAGTGATCGACCTGACGCCGTTTGCGAAGTTCATCGTGAAGGGGAAGGACTCCCAGAAGCTGCTGGACCGCCTGTTTGCTAACAACATGCCGAAGGTACGACACTTCACCGCCGCGCGGCCTCTAGCGGCTCCTCTCGACCGCAGGCTTTCCTCCAGCTCGTTGTCCTCTGTGTGTTTTCAGGTGGGCCTCACTAACATCAGCCACATGTTGACCCCCGCTGGGAGAGTCTTCGCTGAGGTCACCATCACCCAGCTGACACCGGGAGAGTTCCTGCTCATCACCGGCTCGGGCTCAGAGGGTCACGACCTCAGGTGAGACGCATCAAACTGAACACACCTTTATGTAGTTAGTGTCATGCAACTCTGCAGGAAACACAGACTGCATGATGGAGCCAGAGAAGCAGCTCTGGGTTCGAGCTGTGCTGAATGAAACTCTTGTTTTATTCCACAGAAACCTAAAACCTCTCAGCAGCCGTTAACTCGACGCCCCTCTGTCTGCTCCAATCAGGAGGCAGGACATTAAAAATGTCTCCACTCCCTCGCTGTAATCAGCCCGAGGGAGGCGAGGACAGTTTCATACCAT
The DNA here is from genome assembly GCA_900302685.1 of Spondyliosoma cantharus. Taxonomy (NCBI): domain Eukaryota; kingdom Metazoa; phylum Chordata; class Actinopteri; order Spariformes; family Sparidae; genus Spondyliosoma; species Spondyliosoma cantharus. Next base: position 5,533 of record OMLP01021981.1, on the reverse strand, counting down.
GTGGCGCCCTCTAGTGTTGAAGAGTTATGTGATATATTCAGTGTGATGTCTCCACCTGAAGATGATATTTAACCAAATCTAAGACTTTTTCTTATTGCAGAGTTGCAGGTAAGTGTAAAGGTACGCAGTGTAAACGTGCAGAGGTTGCATGTGGTTGTTTCTCTGTTTTAAATCAAGTCTCAGCTGCTTCAGGTGTTTAGCTCTGTTTTACTGTGAAGCTCCAGAACTGTTCTGTGGACGACGACACTTCACCTGACTTTATATCTCTGCTGATGTGATCTCAGGTGGATCGAGGCCGAGGCTGCGGACGGCGGATACGACGTCGACATCAGCAACATCACAGACGAGGTGGGCGTGCTCGGCATCGCTGGACCGAACTCCCGCAATGTTCTCCAGAAACTGACGGACGAGGATCTGAGCGATGCTGGATTCAAATTTCTCCACTGCAAGTCCATCAAGTTGGCCGGCATCCCTGTGAGGGCCATCAGGATCTCCTACACAGGTACTGACTCCAACCACGTTCTACCAGAGGAGCAAATAAGAACAATTAATCACTTTAAAATCCTTTGAACGACGGTGGATTTACTGTTTCAGGCATGAAAAACAATATTTTGTCAGTGCTGAGTGGATCTTAAGATGCCGTACAGAGACAGTAAACGTGCACGTGTGTTAAGGTGAACTCGGCTGGGAGCTTTACATCGACCAGAAGAACATGGCGGCCGTGTATCAGGCCATGATGGAGGCTGGACAGGACCAAGGCATCGACAACTTCGGCACCTACGCCATGAACTCCCTCAGACTGGAGAAGGGCTTCAGAGGCTGGGGAGCTGAGGTACACACACACTTCATGCTAAGCTAAGCTAACCAGAGCTAATGGTAGCGCTGGTTATCATGCCGGTGCTGATGACATCACCTCGTCTCTTCCAGATGAACTGTGACACCAATCCTCTGGAGGCTGGACTGGATTACTTCATCAAACTGAACAAGGCAAGTCTCCAGGATGTATTAACCTCCTTTAACTCCAGATAAGTTCTGAATAAACATGGTTTGCGTCTGTCTTTGTGCAGCCTGCTGACTTTATTGGCAAAGCCGCCCTGCAGGAGATTAAAGCAAAGGGCCTGAGGAGGAAGCTGTCCTACATCACGCTGGACACGGACGATATCGACCCCGAAGGCAACGAGACCGTGTGGTGCAACGGCAAGGTTAGCAACAGCCGATCCTGTAGTGTCAGATGGCACCTTGTATATTATATATTATACGTCGTACTTTGGGATGTTATTGCGATAAATTCTGTCTGAAAAGTTGAAATGATTCAGAAGAGTCAGGACTTCACCGGCCTGTGTTCGCTTGAACGGTTTTCAAGAGAATCACAGTTTATTTCTCAGGAACATTTCTCCACAGTTTTCACTCCACACACATCATTTTCACATCAGACTAGTTGGGATTGTTGTGCTGATCGCAGGCGTGGGACTGTGGAGGCAAACAGACTCACACTTTTGGATTTCCAGTGGTCCTTTAGAGCCTTCTGGAGTGTGAGAATACCCGCCAGGCATCAGGAACACGCTGAACTTCTTGTGAAATGTTCTAGTTCTGTGGTTGTTCTCACTCGGTCTCTGGTGTTTCTCTTTAGGTGGTCGGCAACACGACGTCCGGCGCCTACAGCTACAGCTCCCAGCAGAGCCTGGCGTTCGCCTACCTGCCTTTGGACCTGTGCTCCGTGGGCCAGAAGGTGGAGGTGGAGCTGCTGGGGAGGAAGTACCCCGCCATGGTCATCCAGGAGCCTTTAGTCCTCACCGAGCCCACGCGGACCCGCCTGCAGAAGAAGGCGAAGAGCAAAGCGTAAACGGGATCAGTTTCTCACCAGCTAATGAAGAACAATGTCACTGTGATGGAGACCTGAACTGTTTGTGTCTGAAACCAAACAGTCGCATCACTTCACAACTTCCTCTTCCTGTCTCGTCCGGCGAGGAGGAAGCATGTGAGAGAGCTTAGTGCATCTAATGAATGTTACAGTGTTTGAAGAGTAATTTAATTTTTGTAATTCCGTTAATGTTTACAGGTCGACAGTGGAACCTTTTCTGTAGAAGAAAGCTGAAAGAAAAGAGTCAATGTGAAATGTAATCACGATGCAGACGTGCTTTACATGAGAACTTTGTGACTGAGAGAAATGAGACGCAACATCTAAACATCAATAACACAAAGAAACAGAAAACTCACAAACTTGTACAAAGGTTGTTTTATAAATCTGTTGTTTTTACTGCTATGTAATTAAATTCTGTACATTAATAATCTGATAATTAAAGCAATGAGCTCACTGTCGTGTGTTTGGTGTCAGTTCTCCTCCACTCGTCACCACTTCAAATACCTAAAAATAATAATATATAATATAATTAAAGCTTTAAAACAGACAGAAGAAGCATTTGGGAAGTTGCAGATGTTTATTTGCATTTTTGCTTTAAAAGTAACTGATACAATTAATAAATCATTAAAATACTACTTCTCTGCCAATCAGTTAATTGACCAGTATTTTTTATTTTATGACCATAAAGAGTCAAAGTTTCTTATAAAAGTTTGTATTTTGTAATGAAGTTTAGAAACATCTTGTAATAATGTGAAAATATCTTGTTATGTTAAAGT